>VXBR01010274.1:85202-105083 GCA_013400215.1 Cisticola juncidis | reverse complement strand
CAGAGTGAGTTGCTGAAGTTTTTAATGAAGAAAGTAGGCTCAGGCTTTTTGCTTTGCTTTTTGGCCTAACACCTGTTTCCAACCCCAGATTTCATCTAATACACTTCTCAATTCTGTTATCTGCAATTCAATTTCTGGGCTTGTCAGAGCATCTATTTGCAGTTGGCTGTATTACATGGCAATAGTTATTTTTAAAACAAAACATTTCACATTACATTATATTACTATGTTTTACTATGTTAATTAGAAGTCAAAATGAAAATCAGTTATACTGATCTCATGTTATCTTAAAGATGGGTAATGTAATAGGTATAGCACCATTTTCTTCTTGTATTGATGAATAATTGCTCAAGGCAGCATGTCAGTTCTCCCTGGGAAGTTGTAATGGAAGAGGTTTAAATGCCAAAATTGGGATTTTGCAAGAACATTAGTTTTGCAATGTCTGGAATTGCTTCTGATTTTTCAAAGGGTTTGTAAAAACACAGCACAGACCAGTGTAGGTTGATGATAAATTTTACTGAGACTCAACAGCTTCCACACAAAGCAAAATAAAGATAAATGATTGAAAATATGATCACGATAAGATTATCAAGGAGAAAAATCTTACTTATGGGTACACAGTTCTATGAATTTTCTTCTGCAAACTTTGTCAGGAGTAACCACAGTGATAAACAGGCAGTTCATTAATCTTAATTGTCAGTCATGAAATATCTCACTCTAAGAAGTTTGATCCTGATGAGAAGTTTGATCTTCTTAAAAAGTTTGATCCTGAAAGAAAAAGAAAATCCGATTAGATTTGGACTGTAAAAATATGAAAATGAAAATGTAGCTGAAATGTTTCCAACTAGTTGCCTAAAAATTCCAGACTTATGTCAAGAGCTGGAGCCCAGAATCTTCCTGAGAACGGCTGGGCTCCAGGTCTGGTATGCAGGATAGTGACAGACCTGCTGCATTTCCTTAGGGATGTATACATGGATGTGTAAAATCTCACAGAAAACCACTGGATTTCAGTAAGTGACATGCTCGTGTCTGCTTGAATCTTTTTTTGTAATCCTGTTAACCTCTCCTACATCATCTGTGACAGCGCCCACCGCCCCAGGGAGACATTCCCAGTGCCTCCCAACAGGATCAGGGAGCAGGGCTGTGCCTGTGGGATCTCTGGATGGAAAATGCCCTGTCAAGTTGGAAAAGGAGAGCAGAGTCTCTCCTGAAGCCCCAGGCAAGTCAGACAGGAACTGCTGTTTAAATGCTGCAACCCTAGGGTTGCTTTTCTTTGGAGGTGTTAAAAAATTCTTGGGTGCAGTTTTGCTTTGGTTTTCACGTCAGTTGACCCTTAAGAGTCCCCAAAAGGCTTTTCCTGAAGAGAACAGGCTGCTTTGTCCTTTCCTTAGAGTAACGCTGGGAGCGTTATTTTGGAGCACAAAACNTGGTGGGTGACAGGCTGGACATGACCCATCAATGCCCTGACAGCCCAGAAACCCCCCACGAGCTGGCCTGACCCCCAGTGTGGGCGGCAGCTCCAGGGGGATTCTGCCCCTCTGCTCAGGTGGGACCCCTCCTGCAGAGCTGCCCCCAGCCCTGGAGCCCAGCACAGGAAGGACCTGGAGCTGCTGCCTCCAGAGGAGGCACCAGCATGATCAGAGGGATGGAGCAGCTCTGCTGTGAGGAAAGGCTGGGAGAGTTGGGGTTGTTCATCCTGGAGGAGAGAAGCTTTGGGTGACCTCACTGCAGCCTTCCAGTGTCTGAAGGAGCTGATGGGAGAGATTGGACAAGTCTATTTACATGGGCCTGGAGTGAAGGGACAAGGAGAAATGGCTTCCCAGAGCCAGAGGGCAGGGATGGGATACTGGGAAGAAATTCTTCCCCATGAGGATGGGGAGGCTCTGGCACAAATTGCCCAGAGAAGCTGTGGCTGCCTCATCTCTGGAAGTTCATCCCAGGTTGAATAGTAACTGGAGTTATTCATGGGCAGTGCAACTTTCCAAAGAACTTCTCAAGAAACTCAGCCCTGCTGAGAAGGTTCTCTTCAGTTCTTGGAGTCTTTTCTCCTGTGTGTGTAGGAACAGGTGCTTTTCACTGAAAATAATTGGCTTTTGCACCACTTTGAAACACCATCCTACCTTATCTCCTTGAGCTGGTGTAGAAAAGTGTTTGCCAAGCCAAAACCTCCTGCTGGTTGTAGCAATTATGCAAGTGTTCTTTGAAAACACCTTGGTTGCAACGTAGCCCTATTAAAATTAAACAAAAACCCCTTTTTGTTGCAAACAATATACAGGGAAAGAGAAGTGTGTTGCTAGAGAGTGGCTCTGGTTAAAAGAAAGGCTTTCTACAGTGCAAATAGTCACAGGGAAAGAAAAATATTGGTCCTTTCAATTATATTGTTTAGGTAAATGTGTCATGGAGGCTGATGAGAGACTTTGGTAAAAGGTAAATTGCCTCCTCCAGTAATGCCACGTGTTCTCCTGCTTAGGGCACGTGAAGGAATTTGCTGCTGAAAAGCCAATGCAGCGCACAGTGCACCAGAAACAGCCTCAAGGCTGAAGGAGCACATTTTTAAGCATGTCCTCTAAATATGATGAAATTTTGTTGAAGCTTTGGTGTTTTTTAGAAAACTTTTGTCTCTTTTGCCTTTTTTCTTGTGCCATGGTAGCAGCTACTTACAGTCTTGAAGTCCCAGACCGTTTTCCAGGCCTCAGACCCATCCGTTGGGTTGGTGCTGACCCTCATCTCAGGGTGGTTTGAGTTTTCACTGGTAAAGTTGTTCTCCATGCTCTGATTTTTGGAAAAGATTAAAAGAGGTAAGGATTTAGCCTCCCAGATTCCCAGCACTGCTCTACTAGCCACGTTTTGGGAAATTATTGCTCTTGGAGATCAGACTAAAGGGGAGAAAATTTCTTAGCTCAGAATGAAGATGGGAAGCCTTTACTTTCTAAATAATCAAAATAATTCCTTACTGTTCTTTCCCCATCCGGATTTTGCTGGCTCCCAGATTTTGCAGATTTTGCAGATTACTCCCAGTATTCTATTTTATTTTGTGATCAGATCAATCATGTTAATATTTGTTTCTCTGCACACCATTATTTTCAGTGTTTATGCTCATCTCAGGACAGACTTTCCTGATTCCATATATGGTACCTGCCTTTTTCCCTTGATACATCAAGCATGGAAATAATTTCTTTGTTATCATAGAAAAATTAAAATGTAATTTTCTGCTAAACATCAGATTTTAAAAAGCAGTTTCACTTCTAGAAACACATTTCTCAGAGGTAAGAGCTAAAGCCAGTGATTCCTATGTGTAGCTCTATACTTACATGGTTGGCAAGAGCAGGAGCCAGGAAAACTCCAAGAAGAGAAGCAATCACAATCTGAAATGAACATTTGAAGTTCAAAACATCATGCTGCTTATCTTGCATCAAATTATTTGCTGTCTTAAAATAATTTTGTATTTCATAAAAAAAGCAAACTTCCTGTTTACTTTGTGTACAGACTCAGCACGTTCTGCAGTGGGGTCAGCTGAAGAGGATTTAATTATGCAGGAGAATGATTTGTTGATGAGTTCACAGAACACACACATAGAAATGGCTCTTAGCCCCAGCAGTGCACCTTGCCCAGGCAGGAAGGTCACTGAAACACAGTGGGATCCAGAATTTGCTCAGCCCCATTTCAGTAACTTATTGGAAAAATGTGCTCTGAAGTATTTTCTCACCAAGAGTGAGCTTTTCACCTTGAGCTTTTGATTCCAGACATGGAGCAGATCTGACCAATGTCCATGTGCACCTGTTTGGAAGAGTTGGGTGCACAGCCCAGCTCTGTACGTGGAACACAGCAGCAAAGGGCTCATCTTCACAGTGACCTCATCCTCCTAATACAGGACTAATAGTCTAAAAGGAGGAACACGCCCTTCTGATCAGGAAATTGGGACATCAAACATTTCTTACCCCTTTATAAAGGACTGAGTTTCAATATCTCATGAGCTTGCTTGGGTTTGTCCGAACTACTGCTGATGCCTTTTGGAGAGATTTCCTATTGTTATGATGAAAAATTCTTTTGGGATAACTATTGTGAACAGTTATTCTGTTGAAGACAATCCTGTGAATATTGAATTGGTCCCAGATTTTATCTCCTTCAAAGGAGGGTTTTGATGGAAAAGGTCAAAGTCTGACTGAGAGTATTTAAAAGAGAATTTTTCCTGCACCAGTTCCAGGCTGCTCTAAATACCTTGGTGTCACCATCCTGCACTTGGAGTCTCTCAACGTGTCACACTCTCAGCAAACAGCTGAGCCCTTACTTTGTGTGACTTGCTGAGACTGTTGATTTGCCTCTGGGTCATGAAGAAGAGAATATGGAGAGAATATTGTCCTGTGGATGTTGCACGAGTGTTTGTCTCCCCTGGAACAGAGCACTTCTCTCTTTCCTGTTTGGGCAGGCATCTGGAGTTCCATCCTTGCCAAAAGGGACATTTCACCCCTCAGTCCCCACCCCTTTGGCATTTTCACTTTGTGAGCCCTGCTGAAATCACTGAGAGTTTGCTCAGTGCCAAGAAAAGCTCAAAACCACTTAAAAGCTGCCCAGCTTTAAGAGTTTTATGGAAAAGTGATAGATATACTTACAGAAAACTTCATTTGGATGGTAGGCCGGCCAGCTCTGCTGCTAATTGATGTGTACTCTTACTTTTTATACATAATATCCCAAAGTTAAATCTGAAAATGGGTTTACCTTATTGGCAGGTGCCCTGTGTTCACAGAAGCATGACGAGTTTCCTGGGGAAGTGCTCTGATAAGAGGTTTTGATACCTGCCTGATTGAATTCATTGCATACAGGGAACTGAGGGAGAAGTGGTCATGGTAAACTCAGTGTATTTAACATTTTAAATGGAAAAAGAAATTATAATCAGAAGCAGAGCACAGATTCCCAGTAAAGTTGCATTGATGCTTTGTGCCAATGTGGCAAAAGCCTGAAGTTGTGCCTCTAACCAAAAGCACCATTCAAACCAAGGGGGCAGTAACCTTGCTGTGCTAAAAATGTTGAGTCCCCAGACATGATGAGGTTGGCTCTAAGTGATAGGAATTGCTGAGGTCTTTTGCTGACCTTCCTTTCTGAGCTCGTTCAGGATCTGCTCTCTGCTTGTCAGACATGGCCCTGAATCTTCTCAGAGCTTCCTCAGGACAGCAGCACCTGATTATGGCCTAAGGGCTGATTTGAGAAAGGGATCACGAATTCGAGGTAGCAATGGAGGAATTCTGAGTCCCAGCTTCATAAGCTAAGCCTCACTCTGCCTAAGGACTGGCCAAAGTGAAATTAGAGGGGTTCCAGCCCTTTTTAGGCAGCTCCTTCCTTCAGGTACTTCCTACTGGAGGATGCCTTAGGACTCCAGTGCTTGGGTTCCAGCACATTCCAGGTGTATTCCTGGGAGATGTGTGATGAACTGTTAGCAAAAGGTCTCCAAAAAGCAAGGCTTGCCTGTTGGAATTTTATCCAAGGCTTTTCCTGAGACAACCAACTCAGCCTGTGTCCAGTTGCAATTGCGTAAATTCGGCAAATGCTTTTTAGAAATGAACCTTTGGTTTTTGTCCTTGTCTGATGGGATCAGCAGAGTTCAGTCAGTGCAGTGCAAGGTGCACATGGTGAGATCATGGCTGTTGTAGTTGTCCTTCGGTAAAAAACCCTTGATCTCCTCTGCTGCCCTCCCCTTACCTGTGCCAAAGCACATGGATGCTGAGGGAAGCAGAAGCTGCTGCTTCTCAAGAGTTCTTCAAACAAAATGAGTACATGAAGGCATAATCACTGAAGAAGAGTTAAATTAAGAGTTTTTTTTAACTTGTGGTGCCTGAACCCTGTTATAGTCCTGCTGCAAAATACTTATTTTACTGTCAAAGTCTACTCTGAGTATTTCTGACATACCTGTAACCTTTAAAATAAAGAATCTTTGGAGAAGAAGGGACAGAGCCAGCTTTCAAGAGGAGTGCAACATCAACCTGATTAGTCTAACCAGGTTTAGCAGAATTTGATATCTGTTTATGTATTTTCTGATATATTGCTTAGCAGCACAGCATTGTTACACTTGAGATAACCTTTTCTTATGTGGACTGAGGTGGCATAAAGCAAATGTGTGCGATTTCCTTTTTTTTCTTTTTCCATTGAGGCCTGTTTGGTGAGAGATATTTCTGTACAATCTCCTCCTTTTTTTCTGATAAGAGAAATTACAGAAATGTGTTTGCTGTTAGTTTGAGTTCTTGTTTTGTTAGGAGGGAACCAGCCTTGATTATGACCTTCTAGCAGAAAGCAGGGTGTGATTCATCCAGGTGCCAGCGCTGGCTGGTGCGGAGTAGCGGATGAGGAGGAGTCCAGGCAAGGTCAGAGTCACCTGAGAACACCAGAGAACGTGGTCATTGGCATTTTCACAAAATGCAGAAATCAGTGGCAGCTTCAAAGGGGAAATCCCCATCCTGCTCCTTTTGTTTTGTGACCTTGAGGGCACCTGGAGCCTCTGAGTTTTTGTGTCACTCCTTCCTGTGCTGAGGAGGCCAGGAGAGTCCCAGGCTGTCCTGTGAAGCAAAATTATTGTTCCCAACTCTGTCACTCATTCCAGTGCATGTGCTCTGTTCATGGTGGTAACCAACCAAAAATGAGCAGCACTTCTTATCAAGAGTCCCTGAACACAGAATCATGGAATCCCACAGTGGTTTGGGTTGGAAGGGGCCCTAAAGATCATCCAGTTCCAACGCCCTGCCATGGCCAGGGATGCCATTCACTGTCGGGTGGCTCAGGGCCCCATCCAAAATTTTCAGTTAAAGAAATGGCTGAAGAATTGGTCTGTTTGTTGGCTGCCATGGAGGCCACCATGACACAGGTGTTTCTTCCCAGCATTTCTCTGCAGACTGTCAGTCAGGCTGTTAGGGATTGTGTTTCAGAAGACAAAATGCAGTTTGTGTGAATAAATAGCAGTGTTATTCCCAATGTAATTTAATTCTGGATAATATCCTGTTAAATATTTAAAAAATAGAACCAGCAAGACTAAAGTTTAAACCAGTGAATAATAGCCATTTGCAGAGTGATTGATTTACTGAGACTTACTGAGTGGTTTAAATATATCTGGGTCAGGTTATCTGTGCCAACCCAAAATTCAGATAGGAGACTTACGACATGCAGATATGACTTGTTCGAGTCATGAAGGAAAGTTCTGTCAAGTGTTTCCCACACCTCCAGCAAGATATAAAAGTTGAAGGTCTCTGGGATTTCCTTGCGTTCTTACCTTCTGCAGCCTCTTGTTCTCATCTGAAAGAAAAATGAAGAGACTTGTGAGTATCTCCATTTCTGTTGAACTCTTCATACTGTAAGTTCCTCGCTTTTAAAAACAAAAGGATAGAGAAGAAGATGCTCAAGTAAGTGGTACGATACAGTGGTTCAATAACACGATCCGTGTGTTGTTTCTTTGGGTGGAAAAAGGAGAATTTACATTTTTTGGGTCGGCAAACTCAGTGGAAGCCTCATTTGAGCAAAGAATGCAGAATTGGTTACAGTTCAGAAGGGGGTTTAGTTATAATTTGATAATTGCAGTCGTAGAGGCAAATCAAGAAGTAACGTGGCATTAAGGAAAGAATTCAGAAAACAGCAGAAATGTAATGGTTAAGTTATTCTGCTTTACAGGCAAAGGAGAGCCTGACAGCAAAAACTTTACAATGAGGAATTGTGGTGTTTTCATATACAGGCTAAATGGGTAATTTTTCAAACGTATTCTCCAGCTCCTTCCTTCAGTTCATGGACTGGGTTTTTTTATGGCACTGCCTGGTGTTTCTGATGAGTGAGAATTCCAATTCCTTTTACAGGCTGCAATCTTCATTTGCCTGGGAGTCTTTTGGGCTCAGACTTCTGCATTGAACGTGAGTAGAGTGATGAGCCTTGTCTTGCACATGAGCATTTAAAATGTGTTGGATCCCTGGGCAGAGGGAATAGAATAGGAAGAAATCCACAGAAGAAACTAAACCAAACAAGTTTCTTATAGTCACGTGTAGAGAAAAAGAGCTTTTTTTTTCTGAGGTTCTGTATGGGTGCACAGTAACAAGGGGGACAGAGCTCCCCTTAGCTCAATCAAACATTTGGAGGCTGGAGCAGCCTCCTGCTGCCCAGAATGCCTGGGATGTCCGAAGCAGGTTTTCCTCAGCCTGCATGAGAACCTGATTTATACCTGACCTCCAGTCAAGAGCCTCCTCAGACTGCTCCAGGCTTCTTAAGGGATTT
Organism: Cisticola juncidis; assembly: GCA_013400215.1. Taxonomy (NCBI): domain Eukaryota; kingdom Metazoa; phylum Chordata; class Aves; order Passeriformes; family Cisticolidae; genus Cisticola; species Cisticola juncidis. Next base: position 96,845 of record VXBR01010274.1, on the reverse strand, counting down.
TGTATTTACATGAAGCAGAAAGCACTGGGGGTTGTTGCACCTGCTAAAGGTGGAAGCCAGGTGGTGAACAATGATATTGTGCTTTTTACCAAAGACCTTTACCCTGCGAGATCCTGTCAGCAACTATGTCACTGGCACCATGACCATCCACAGCGAGGAGCACATCGTCGACGTCCACGTCCGCTCGGGCGTGTACTCCTCTGACACCATTTTTGACTACACACATGTGAGTAAATCCAAGAATCTGCCTCAAATTAACCCCCAGGGAAGGTTTTAAAATCAAAAATATTTTAGTGTGTTCTCACCACATCTTGTCCCAGAACACTGTTTCTTTGAGGATTCCCAGCACCTTTCCTCCTCCTTAGCATCTCCTTTCTCGACTCGTACAATGGGGCAGTTATACAGACTTGTAATAAAACCTGTGCTGGAAGTGAGGAGAAGGTTCCTGACCTCAGTGGGGCTGGAGGCCCTCATGGGCAGCAGAAGTCTGTCAGAAGTTATGCTTCCAGTCTCAGGGACAGGCACCAGGACAGGGAAATGCATTCATTCCACAGCAGCGGACTCAGCTGTTCCTTCCAGATCTCCCCAAAGTGCAGAGAGCATCAACAAATGTCAGCATTACCCATTTCTAATGATTCAACCTCAATTTTTTCTATCACAGGGGTACATTGCAACCAGGCTATTTTCACGCAATGCCTGCTTCATCATGAAAATCCAGAAGGAATTGATCCCAGAGCTGCGGGAGATCGGGCGCCTGGCCTTTGAGAGAGAGGTGACTGTGGCAAAGCAGGGATGGGAGCAGGGTGATGAGAGGGGGACCCTCCACTCTGCCCCCCTGTCCTAGCAATGATGGAGCTGTTCTGACAAGACACATCTCGAGGGAAATATTATGCAGAACATTATTTTAAGATAATGAACCATCATGGTCCCCCTGCAGTTTTATAGGGGGTTGTTGAGGTGTCTCAAGCTGTACAGTCCTTTGAACTGATTTAATTTGGCTATTTTGAGGTGATCACTACATAACTCCAGGCAAACTTTCCCTGTATTCATTGTCCTGCTAATATTTTGACCTTGACATTGTTTGAAATGGGGTTTTTTTTCAGAACAGAAGGTAGAGATCAATTTTCTTTGACCAGATTTTGACTTCCTTATTCAGGCTGAGGTTTCAGACTGGAAGTATTGCCTGGAGGTGAACTGGAGTTCTGGCCCGTTTGGTGTCAGCTCAGTAGCCCATTTACAGCAAAACTTGCTCCTGATAATATAACTTATTATGGCAGGATTTGCCTCAGGTTTGCTGTGTTGGCATAATTAATGTATAGTGAAATTTGTTACAGGATAGATTGAAATTATTTTTTTTTAAAGCGTGAAGTGTCTTTGTTGGTTTTTTGGGGGTTTTTTTGGTGAGGCAAAGGAAGGTGATTTTAGGCTTGGGAACCTTCTTGAAGGGTGTCCTGGCAGAGTGAAGCTAAAGCTCCATTTCTGATGCTGTTTAACCTTTTCTTCTCAGACCATGAAGGATGTATACTCTCCAAATAATGTGTGGGCCCAGTTCCAAACTGGCAGCTCCAGGCTGGGGCATATTAAAGACTGGCTCCTCTATGGGAAGCACATTGAGAAGCTCTGCACAGGGCTGCCTCTCTACCAGCTGGTGGCCACTGAACGTAAGTCACAGGTCAGGGCATGGTGGCTCTGCCCAGGGCACCTCCCTCCCCTCTGAGCCCAAATCCTCGTGGTGTCCTGGAGCTGTGCACACATTTCTTCCCACTGAGTGGCACCATAAACGTTTTGCAGTTTTGAACAAACAGCAGCCATAATTGGGGATTGAGATTTGTGTATTTAAGAGTTTTCCTAGCTTGATACAGGGATCTCATCTGGTAAGGAGATACTCAGATATTTTCTGATATAAATACTGGTACTGATTCTATCTTCATTTTCCTGGGATTTTTTAGCACCAACGGATGATAATGGCTGTGCCAGTGCTGGGATTCCAAGCATTTTGGGCCTTCATATCTGTGAAGAACTCATTGCAACTGGATCTTGACATTTCTATTGCAAGGAAATGCCTTTTGCATGTCTTAGTGATGTTAGCTTTGTTCTCCAGCTGGAACAGAACTCGGGTACAAGGCTCAGCCTGCCTATCCAAAGCTTTGATGCATAACAAGCCTATGACATACAAATAAATATAGTGCTTTAATAAATACATAGAATGCTTTGTCTGTTTCTTCTACCCAAAATCAGAACACAGGGACAGTGGCCCTTGTGGGTCACCCTGCAGAAAAGACAAATTTCCCTTTGGTCCATTCCTGTGCTGGGGCTGCAGTGTGGTCCAGACATTGGTTTGTGCTTCATAAAGAGAAGAAAACAGAAACAGAATAGATTTTTCCAGTGGAGAACTTTACTTTGGCATCAGCATGCAGGTGTTGGCTCACCTTATGTCTGAGGAGGGAGCAAACAGGTGAATGAAGATAAAGGAGGGAGCAGATCCACGTTACCCACATTGGCAAATTCTGAATTCTGCAGTGGGAATTTGCAGCACTTTGAATGAGTGCAGTGGGTCAGAGAGATTTTTGTTCTGGGTGTTTTCCGAGCCTGGGTAGAGGACACTGTCCCAGCCCTAAAAAAATTGTGGAATAAAGTTTTCCTTTCACACAATGGCAGGGACAAAGAGCTGTGACCACTTGTTGGGTGTCCCATGTGCCCTGGAGAGGCTTTTGTGTGAGGAGCTGATGGAAATGCAGGATGGGCAATGCTGGGGCCGTTGGATCTGCTGTGTCAGATCCCAGGGAATGGCTGAACTCACACATCCTTCCCTCCAGGGCTTGGAAGGGCTGTTGTTTTGGGCATGGAGTGAATTTTTACTGTTTATTGGAGCCTTGAGTGGCTGCTAGAGGGAAAGATTTGGAGCAAAATGGCCCCAGGTCTGCAGTTTGTTATTTTCAAATACCAAACCAGGCTCCTGGTCAGACCATCTGCTGTTTAATAAAAGAGCATTTCATCACAAGGTGAAGCTGTTCCTTTAGATTAATTGTATTCACAACAGGCTGCAGGTTCTTGGTGATCCAAAAAATGTTTCTGGAGGGTCAAATTTTCTTAATTAAATCCAGCAATAGTTCTATGTTCTGTGGACCCTGAAACCAGCCTCAATCTGCCGTTTAATTTTGATTTAGGGAGGTAGTGTTCCTGGCTTTCCTCACAAATGCAAAAATATTTTTTCTAGATTTATTTTCAGTTTGCAGTCTCATGGTATCAGTCAGGCCTGTGAGGAATATATTTTTATATGTTATGTTTGCATTTTGACCTCCAATGCCCAGGTGTCCAGCTCATGGAAAACTTCTGGATGCATCTCAGGGGTAAATCTGCAAAACCACCTCTTGGGGTGCAGCCCCCAACAAAGAGAGGAGGAAGCCTGGGAAGAACCATAAACCACACAAACCATATGGCCAAGCTCTGATTCCCCCCGTTTTCCAGAGAAAAACTCTGGAAAAGTTTTCCCTCTGTTCCCACATGGGCAAATTGGAGCTCTGAATTCACAGCCCTTGAGCCTTGGCCTGCTGGTATCACCATCAACCACAAAAATCATTCTAGAAAAGGCTGCAGAGCAAAAGAAATTTATTCTCAATTTAAAATAACTCATGACAGGGCAAATAGGAATGTACAGCCAGCTTTTCCAGAGAAAAGGACTTAGGCGGGAGAAAGAAGTTTGATATTTTATTTATTGATACTGTATTTGCCCTTGCTATTTCCTGCCATTTCACTCTTTATTGGCTGGGCCACAGTTTACAATATGCTTTATGGACCTGTCTTGGATTATAATTAATCTGTTTTTCTTATCTTGCAGGTGGTTGATATTACAACTGGACCACGGGGAAAGCCCAAAGAGGTAAAAAACAGCAATAGGTAAAATATCTAAAATATCCCTGAATATCAGATCCAGTGGTTGCCTGAAGTGACCGTAGCCTGAAAATGTCAATCTCTAAATCCACCCTCTGCCAGCAAAGGCTCTGCTCTGAATTTTCATGATATGAAGGAAATCTCAGAATCATGGAATTGTTAAGGTTGGAAAAAGCCTTTAAGGTCATCGAGTTCAACCCTTAACCCATCACCACCACCATGGTCACCATTAAACCACATCCCCAGGTGCCACATTCACATTTTTGAACCCTTCCAGGGATGGGGACTCCCAGCACTGCCCTGGGCAGCTGTGCCAGGGCTTTACAACCCTCACAGTGAAGAAAATTCCCCAATGTCCAACCTGTCCCTCCCCTGGCACAGCCTGGGGCTGTTCCCTCTCCTCCTGTCCCTGTCCCTGGGAGCACAGCCCGACCCCCCTGGCTGTCCCCTCCTGTCAGGAGCTGTCCAGAGCCACAAGGTCCCCCTGGTCCCCCTTTTCTCCCTCTGAGCCCTTTCCCAGCTCCCTCAGCTGCTCCTGGAGCTCCAGCCCCTTCCCCAGTTCCATTCCTGTCTCCAGAGGCTGCAGCCTCTCAATGCCCTTCTTGCCATGAGGGGACAAAAGCTGAACATATTAACTAAAATATTAACATATTAATGAATCAGTTAACTCAGAGATGCTCTATCTGACATGAAACATCTGCTGTCCTGGAGCTCACTGGGATCAGTATCTTTGTGGGTCTTTTGTTGGTAGAGGATCTTTTTTCATCGTGATCCATGAGAGTTTCCAGTGGAATGGATGGAAAATTCCCACTGATTTCCATGGGAGGCACCCAGAGCCCAGCAGCCAATCTGAGGAACAATGGTGGAGTTGTGTTCTCAGTGCACAAAGCCCAGAGCTCGTCCTGATAACTCCCCAAGGTCAAGGTGCAGGTGGATAAGGTGGAGCTCAGAGCCACTGAGCACGAGGTTGGAGACCAGCACAGCTCCTGGGAATGCCCTGCAGGAGAGGGGCAAGGCTGCCCTGCTGGCACTGGGACCCAGAGCTGTCACTAATGTGGAGAAGGAGCCAGTGCACAAGCTTAGATCCTAAAAACACATTGGGCTAGAAGAGTCCAGAGAGGGAGAAATTGCCAGGGTGTGATTCATTATCCTGAAAGTTCCTGATCTTCCCAAGAGCTCCTCTCCACCAAAGGAATTGGCACATTCTGGTTTATCTGACTTCCCAGCCAGGCTAGTTCTGTAAAAAGCAGGGAATTTATTTTATGTGGAAGATCACAGATCACAGAATATTCAGAGAAGGGACACACTAGAGAGCTCAGTGGGAGTGTCTGGGTGTGCCTGAGTGAGTATCCCTGTGTGTGTGTGCACTGGCAGCTTCTGTTGATTAAAACCATATTTATTCCTGGCTGGAATATCAAGATAATGCTGACTGTTTGCTCCCAACTTTTTTTAAAAAGCCTGAAAGGCGTTTGAAGGCATTCCTGGAATCCAAGCCATGGTATTGTTGGATGCCACTGACAGCTGAAACACGTCAGGCATTCAGGGCAGGCAGGATTAGCCCACTCTGGTCACATCCCTGCAGCTCAGCCTTCCTCATCCCCATGGGCAGGAAACTCTGTGGCCCCTCCCTGCCAAGGACAGCAAATTCTCCAATCCCCTGTGCTGCACATTAATCCAAGATGCTTTTCCCACTGAGCCCCTTCTCCTGAGAACTGCCCACCTCCCCAGGTGTCCCAGTGTACAGGACAGACAACCAAGCTCAGGGTGTGACAACTGCACCACTGGGGACCCTTTCCAACCCAGGGATTAACATGGAAGCCCTTACCCTGCTCAGAAGTACCTGGTAAATGAAAGACACCACTTAAATTAGGAGGAATGGCAGATTTTCATGTATCTTGTCTGACAGGGCAAAACAAATTTTCCAGTTTGCATCAAGTCTTGAAATGGGACAGTTATTAACATTTTTTCCCTTATAGGAAGAATTCCCAGTAAATTAAATTAAATTAAGCCAGACTGAATATTAAGCCTGCTAAATTAAATAGAAATTGTGCGGTCTGGGCAGGCCAAAGGTGTGAACAGGTTTCTTCACCTGCTGGGTCTTCCCACCTTTTTTTATTTGTGCTAACAAGGCACAATCAGGAGAGAAAAAAAAATCACCCATCTTAGAAGACCAAAAATTGCCCCTGGGGTGGTCAAATTGCTGTGGTCAAGCACTGAGCGCCACAGCAAGAGGCAAAGAGGACAAATTCCTCCCTCCAGCTTCAATCAAGGTGCCTGATATTAAATACTCAGATTATAAATTATCAGGAGGTGAGCTGGATATTGCACCATTACTAATTTAAAACAAATTAATGTCCTGCCCAATGAGCCAGGCCAGATTTCCAAGGAATTCACTCCAGTTCTGGTGTATTTATTTCTTTCTGCTGGAGCCAAGCACGGAGTGAGATTTCCATTCTCCACTAGATGGCAAATGGTTACAGCAACCTCGGGAGTTGAGGTTGGACTGGTGAAAACACTGACTGTGAGCCAGCCACAGCTCAAAATTAAAATAGAATCGATCCTGTCAACCAACAGTAAAAACCGAGATAGGATACAAGGCATATATTTTTATATATTCTATTATATAATGAGACACTGCCTTTGCATGAGATTTATCAATCCAGTATTCCCAAATGCTCCAGGAGCACAGGGAGCAGAGACTCACGAGCTCAAAATGAATGAGTGAAATCCTCTCCCTTTCAGAAAAGGGGCCCAGCAGCAGGTGAGGCTCAGTGGGACACAGGGGAAGGCGGCAGCTCCAGCATCCTAAGCTGTCTCTCATTATCACTGGAAGCTTCCTAGAAAATGAGTCTGGGACACAGGTCTGGGTTTGCAGACATGTAGGGCAGGAAGACCACTTTATTTACAAAACTGCACTTTTATACATTTTTATGAGGTTTGTGGATTGGAGGATGGAATTTTTACTTCTCTGCTACACTGGTCAGGGGGGCTGTCCCAGCATGGAATGTAAAACAATGGCTGTGTCCCATAAACAGAGCTGGTGTTTACATTAAAGGAGTGTGAGAAGGTACAGACTTTTCCTTTAATATGAAACGTTCAGGCAGCCAGGAAAAACCTCATGGCATCACCTCCCCACCACACTGGTCAAGGGGACTGTCACACAGTCTTGTTTGTCCCAGCATGGAATGTAAAACAATGGCTGTGTTCCATAAACAGAGCTGGTGTTTGCATTAAGGAGCATGAGAAGGTACAGACTTCTCCTTAATATGAAACGTTCAGGTAGTCAGGAAAAACCTCATGGCAGCATCACCACCCTGGTGCCACCAAGAGAAACCCAAGCAGCTCCTCTGCCCCTGTTCAGCCCTGCTGTGCCAGGCTCTGTCCCCGGGCAGGAGGAACCCAGAGGGGCTCTGTGCTCCTGGCTCTGGTTCCATTTGGGATTTTGGAGGGGCAGAGGGGGCTGGAGCTCTGCTCCAGGTCTGTGCTCCTGCCATCCCCCCATGGCTGCGTCCTCTGCTGGCTTTGGTGTCTCTCACACTCCTGAGTCTTCCTCTCTGCCCTTTTCTGCCTCACCAAGAGGCAGCCACACACAGGGGATTTGGCAATTCCCACTTTATTTAATTGCCTGGGTGTGTGCCAAGAGAAGAGGGGGATTCAGATGTGCTCAGTGGGGACCTCAGGTTGTGCTACATTTGCTTTTCTACTCAACAAAAAAAGGCAAAGTTGACCCTTTTGTAGCAATGCTGAAAGAGAGGAAAGCATCTTTTAAAAATCAGTTTGTATTTGCTGGAACTGGAATGAGAATTGATGTGGGCATTGAATCAGGCTGCTCTGACAACTCCTCACAAACCAAGCCATGGATCCACGAAATCATTTCCTGCCTGTAAAGACCTGTGCAGGAGCTGTTGTCACTGGACCTTCATTTGCTTTGCCTCTGGTGAAATGTTTTTTAAAAACTGCCAAGGGGAAAAAAAGAAAAAAAAGGAAAAAAAGAAAAAAAAAGAAAAAAAGAAAAAAAAGAAAAAAGAGAAAAAAAGGAAAAGAAAGAACAAAAGAAAAAAGAAAAAAGAAAAAAAAAGAAAAAAAGAGAAAAAAGGAGAAAAAAAGAAAAAAAAAAGAAAAGGAAAAAGAAAGACATTTTGATGTGCTCATGAAATTTGGAGAGGACTCAGTGCTTCAGTTTGTGGTCCTGGACAGAGGTTGGAGTTTCCAGGTGAGGAGCATCCAGCAGCTGCCCTGGGAGCTCTGAGCATCCCTGACCAAAACACAGCTGCAAACACCAGGCCAAGGGGAACTGAACATCTCTGTAATTCTGCAACTGAAGTCAAAATTAGTGAGAGGTTTGAGCCATTTTCCCTTAAACAAAAGGATGGAAAAGACAAAATTTGATATTCAGCTGCTGGGCAGTCAAAGCAGAGAGAGGCTGGTGACAATTTTCATTTACCCAGTAGGATTCCAGGCACTGAGTTACAGAAAATAGAATGTAATGCACTTTCATCTTTGAATTTTTTATTTTTTAGGCTAAACTTTAAAAAAGTATTTTTTAATGACTCAATCTTCTCTACTGTTATGTACAATTTGCTTTCCCTTTCTGATTCCAGCCCTAACATTAAATAAACAGAGCAAATATTGGACATGCTTGTCTAATTTCTCCTCATGTTTTGCTGATGTGATTACGAGCTGTTGACTCAGTCATTAATATCTCATGCTGAGATATCAGCTAACAGTGCCAGAAAATATTCCATCTCTGCTCAGCACTCAAGCTGTCAGTGAAATAATTCCATGCTATTAATCAAATTTGTCAACAAAATAATTTCTGCTGACCCGAGTCTGTTTTTTTCCCCATTGTTGAAGATCAGGATTCCTCAGTTCTCAAACCCAAGGACAAAATTTATTGATTATTCCCAAAAACTTTGTTCATTTAGGGCTGTGGGAGCTTTTAAATGGAGCTGTAATTAAGGAAAAGAATCGTACTTTTCCTGCTTGGACATGGAGCTGACAAGGGAAGGGACAAGTCTGGGAGGTTTTGAAAGGTTTTTTCTGCAATCTTGTTTTTGTCAGTGTCACTGGAGCTGCTCAGAGAGTTTCCTGAAGTTTAACACCCACATGAATACCAAAGCACTACAAAATAACTGCACGATGAGAGAAAGAATTTCAAAAATGTAAAATTAAAACTTTCTCTTGACCTTTTTCTGTGAAGGGAGTGTGATAAGAAGGCTGCAGAGTCCAAACTCCTGGGATTAAACAAAAAAAGCCTCCTCTCTGTTCATTAGCACTGCTCTCACTTTCTGTGTGAAGATGTCAAATAGAAATTTATTTCCTTTTGATGAATTAATTGAGGACTGAATTAATAAATTGTGTAACCATAAAAGGTATTAATTTTTTAATATTATTAGAGACTACATTCATATTTCCCAAGGCATGGGCAGGAGAAAAATCAAGAGATTTTGAGACACTTCTCATCCCCTAAATGATGTAAGCAAATAATTTTCTGCCCCTTGAATTACGTGTGCACTTCTGTTGCCTGTGTTTGTTCATTTTGAGAGTGAGCAGGGGGGAAAAAACACATTCAATGCTGGACTGTGACTGTCTCATGAAAGGATCTAAGAATTTCCTGGGAATTCCTCTCCAAATGCAGGGCGGGCAGTGAACTTGGTGGGTGCTCAGATTTCCCAGCTGAGTGCACAGCCAGTCATGGAAATGCCAACTCCTCCAAATCCTGGTCCCTGGAAGTGCCAGCTCCTCCAAATCCTGGTCCCTGGAAGTGCCAGCTCCTCCAAATCCTGGTCCCTGGAAGTGCCAGCTCCTCCAAATCCCAGTCCTGGAAGTGCCAGCTCCTCCAAATCCCAGTCCTGGAAGTGCCAGCTCCTCCAAATCCTTGTTCCTGGAAATGCCAGCTCCTCCAAATCCCAGTCCTGGAAGTGCCAGCTCCTCCAAATCTCTGCTGGAGGAGCGAGGACACGGCGAGCTGGGGGCTCGTGGGGCCATTGCTGCACGTGACTGACAGGACAGTGACAGCAAGGCCATGTCCAGCTGTTTTTCCAGCTCTTTTCTTTCTGTTTCAGTTCCTCGGGCTTTGCCCTGGCATGGAATTCCCAGCTTCTCCTCGTTTCTCTGCTGCCACGTGGCCGCTGTCCCATGGACCAGCCCAGGCTGCTCTGGAGCAAATGGACATGGATGGGGTCCCTTCCTGGAGCTTCTGCCACCTCAGCGGGGTGGAAGGAGAGAGAAAAGGGAATTTCCAGTGGCAGTGGAGGTAATTTGTGTGTCCTGCTGGTTTTTGGGATCCCCATTCTCCTCAGGAATGGCTGAGGGACACGAGCCCTGGGCTCCCCACACAAAGCCAGTGGTGCTCTAGGTCAGGAGGAGCTGGGGTCACACAGGTTAAAGAATTCCCTGGATCAGGAGGAGCTGGGGTCACACAGGTTAAGGAATTCCCTGGATCAGGAGGAGCTGGGGTCACACAGGTTAAGGAATTCCCTGGGTCAGGAGGAGCTGGGGTCTCTCAGGTTAAGGAATTCCCTGGGTCAGGAGGAGCTGGGGTCTCTTAGGTTAAGGAATTCCCTGGATCAGGAGGAGCTTGTGGCTCTCAGGTTAAGGAATTCCCTGGGTCAGGAGGAGCTGGGGTCTCTCAGGTTAAGGAATTCCCTGGATCAGGAGGGCTGGGTGTCTCAGGTTAAGGAATTCCCTGGGTCAGGAGGAGCTGGGCTCTCTCTGTTTAAAGAATTCCCTGTCCTTGTGGCTGCCCAGCCTTCTCCCTTTCCTTCTTCTCCCTGATTTTTTTTCTTTTTCACACAGGCTGTAATGCACTGTTTCTCCCCACACACCCTTTCAATAAATACCACCCTTTAATTTTCCAGTGACATCTGAAATGGGAACAGAGCCCCTGGGAAGAGCCCATTTATGGACAGGGAATCCAGAGCAGCCATGAACCAAGGCATATGGGAATAAGGACTTGGGCAGATGCAGGAATGGAAACTAATTTTAGTTATTCCATTGCAAGCTCATCACACTGTCAGTGTCACACTCCTCTTTATCTCCCATCTCACACCCTGCAGTTACCTCATGCCACAGCTATCTCCTGACAGGGACCATTGCAGGGCATTTTTGCAATAATTCCATCCCTGTATTTTGGAAAATCTCAAATCACATGCAGTGGTTGCTACAGCATGTTTGCATCCCTCTCCTGCTTCCTGCAATGGTGTGACCTAAAAGAGGTCCCTGATTAGGGAGCAGCCTTGATCCAAAACTCCTGAGAAAAAGAAATTTTAAAAAAAAGGACCAGAGAAACATTTTTCACATTTTAAAAGAAGCCTACTATGCAGAGATAATTGAATTTAAAAGTCATAATGACATTTTTAAGGTATTGAAATGCTGAGCCAAACCCATGTGAGTTTTCAGGTGGGGAAATTAGATGTGACCCTGTATAAGGGGCAGACTTTTTATCCCCTGGGGATTCATGCCCAGAAAGCCCAGGCCACTCTGGAAACTCTGATCCCCTTTTCCTGGGAAATCTTCTCCCTCCAAGGCTGCCCCGAGCCTCTGGCTGAGGGCAGGAGTTCCCCATCCCAAAAAACAGCCCAAGGAAGGGTGAGGGGGCTTCAAAGACATTTCACATTCCCTCTTGCCAGAGGAGCATCACCCTTGGATCCCTGACCTTGGCACCCGGGACAGCCCTGCCTCAGTGCCAGCGGCAGCCCTGCCCCAGCCCCACATCCCTGCCCCACATCCCTGCCCCAGCCCCACATTCCT
>VXBR01010274.1:72441-85063 GCA_013400215.1 Cisticola juncidis | reverse complement strand
CACATTCCTGCCCCACACTCCTGTCCCACATTCCTGCCCCAAATTCCTGCCCCACATCCCTGCCCCTGCCCCACATCCCTGCCTCAAATTCCTGCCCCTGCCCCACACTCCTGCCCCACACTCCTACTCCCACCCAGCTCTTCTGCTGCCTTTTGGCAGAAGGAGCTCTGGAGGAGCTGGGAGGGAGCTGTGGGGCGCCCGAGTCTATTTTGGAGCCCCACAATCTCCAGGATGGACCCTCTGGACACGGGAGGGGTTCCCAGGAGCTGCAGAGCCCCAGTGGCTCCTGCCCTCTCTGCTGAGCACTGGGGCAGGAGGGGCCTCTGCTCTCTGGGCTGATTTTGTCCTTCCCCTGGCAGAGGAGGGGATCCTGTCCAGCCCAGGGTGTCTCTCCACCCCAGCAGATCCAGCAGGAAGGAGAGGAGGGGTCCCCTGGTGCTCTGGGAGTGCCCAGGGCTGGTCCCCAGCGCTGCAGGGTCAGTGCAGAGCCCTGGGCTCGCAGCAGCCTCGTGTTCCCACACAGAGCTGCCAATGAACTGGGGATGGACACCTCGGGGTGAGGGCCAGGAGAACTTTCTGTGACCCCTCTGTAACCCAGGCTGCCCAGTGAAACACCTACTGCCCATGAAATGGGATCATTGTTGATGCTACAGATTGAATAATTTAAATTAAATGGTTAAACTGTGATGCTCATTAATGCTCCCTCTCCAGCTACCTCAGATGATCTAGTTAGATCTATATTTGAAAGCAATTTCTCTCTAGGATACTTATTGGGAGTGTAAATTGAAGTTATTGGGGGAAAATTGTAAATTGAAATATAGGGGGGAAAAAGGGCAAACCATTTCAGTGACATGGAATAAAGTCCTTCTGTTACACAAATCAATTCAGAAAAAATAATAATTATTCTGTTAAATCATCAGCCTGCAGCCTAAGGAAACAGGAAGGGTTTTATATCAGATGTGCTCTCTGGGTATTCCTTGTCTGGCAATTCCCCTGCAGGGTCTACATGGAATAAGTCAGGAAATCCAGCACAAGCTGCTTTGTGTCCAACCCCTGCACTTTGCGTTTGTCCAAGGATTTATCAAATCCAGAGCGGAAATGCGAAAACTCTTGGAATGTCTGAGCAGGAGTTGTGTTCCTAATGAGCCACTGAGGCAAGATGACACTTGTGGGTGAGGATGTCAGACCCCAGTGCTCACAGCTGCTTTTTGCTGCACACAGCAACACTGCAGGGTGGGAAAGGACAGGTTCAGAACAGCCTGAGCTGAGCTCAGTGCCTGGGCTGAGCTCAGTGTCTGAGCTGAGCTCAGTGCCTGGGCTGAGCTCAGTGCCTGGGCTGAGCTCAGTGCCTGGGCTGAGCTCAGTGTCTGGGCTGAGCTCAGTGTCTGGGCTGAGCTCAGTGCCTGGGCTGAGCTCAGTGCCTGGGCTGAGCTCAGTGCCTGGGCTGAGCTCAGTGTCTGGGCTGAGCAGGGCTCAGGGAGGCCCAGCCCAGCCCTGTGCTGCTCCCAGCACACCCAGAGGAGCTGAAGGATGCTGAGGGCAGCGAGGCTGGAGAGGGGCTTGGAGCACAAACCCTGTGAGGAACAACTGAGGGCGCTGGGGGTGTTTAACCCAGAGAAAAGGAGGCTCAGGGGTGACCTCATCACTCTCTACAAGTCCCTAAAAGTGGCTGTATCAGTTTGGGGTTGGTCTCTTTCTCCAGGCAGCACTGACAGAACCAGAGGACTCAGGACTCAGGACTCAGGACTCTCAAGCAGCACCAAGGGAAATACAGGCTGGATATTAGGGAAAAGTTTTTTTAAAGAAAGGGTAATTAGGTATTGGAATGGTCTGCCTGGGGAGGTGGTGGAGTCACCATCCCTGGATGTGTTTAAAGAAAGCCTGGATGTGGCCCTGGTGCCATGGTTTAGGTGAGGTCAGGGCTGGGTTGGACTTGATGATCCTGGAGGTCTCTTCCAACCCAGTAATTCTGTGAATTCTGTGATTCTGTGAATTCTGTGAATTCTGTGAATTCTCTGTGTGTTCAGTGTTGGCACTCAGAGATCCAGACTGCACTTGAGGCTGAGCCTTGGTTCATAGAAAAGGGGAGCAAACCTAGAAAAGCTCCTCTGCCTCTGGAGCTGCTCATCTGCATCAAGAGAGAAACAGAGAGAATTTCACTCAGGCTCTGATCAAGGGCCAGTTGCAGACCCCAATAGTTAATAAGTTCATTGTGAGAGAGGAAACTCAACTAAAAAACTCAGAGTGACACAAATGCTCAAGAAACCATTTTAAATTCAAAACCTTCAGCCCTGAATCTCACAGAAAACCCCCATCCCTCTGAAAGGAGTTCCACAGATCCCAGAGCAGCAAGCAGCAGCTCTTACGATCTCTTTAATTGCTTATCTTTTTAATTGAACAGTATCTGCATTTATTTATATATATATATGAAATCAGTGTATTTTTGAAACGAATATTGAAGCATTAAAAAAGGAAATGCTCTGGAGGCTTTATCACCCTCATGACAAATGTCCTGTGTCACCAGTTGTGACAGCAGCCCCAAAGATTTTCCTTTACAGGACTCACTGTGCTGCATCAAAGAGTTAAGGCTAAGCCAGTTCTCAGGGGGTTTAATATTAACCTCACTTCCTGTGAAGTAAAAACCTTAATTTGGTGATGAATCATCAACAAAAAGAAGACTGCACTTTTCTCTTAATTAACAGGAGTGACCCAGACTGCTCCAAGATTTCTTCAAGATTTCTGTGGTCAGCTCTGGAAAGCCAAAATATCCCCAGATCAGCCTTTGATACGGCTGTAGAGGATTTATAGGTAGCTGTGAACCACAGTGAGATCTAAATTAATCTTGCTAAGCTCAAATATCTATTTCTAATGTTGTGCAGCAATAACAGGGACTGTGATAGCACACTTTTCCTCTAACATCAGGTTTCCCATGTTCTGAAGAAGAAAAGTTGAATAAAATGAGGTTAAAATGCCATGTCAGTGTCTGGCTCCATGGCAGCCGCACTGCACATGATTTTCACAAAAATATTGATATTTAATTAAAAACAGAGGATTAATTTAAAACAGGCATGACCTGAGCATGGTTCTCATTGTTGTGGCTGTTTGTGATAGATTTGGGCAAATGACAAAAGGAGAGAATTGCAGAGATGGGCAGCAAATCAGACAAAAAGCAGAGTCCAGAAAACCCAGCAGGTCAGGGATTTAGTCCTTGGGTAAAGTTCTTAGTGCTTGCAAGGGAAAGCTCTGCAGCTCAAGCAGAAATGCCCCTTTATCTTGAGTGCTGAAACCCTCGGGGACAGGAGCTGAGCACTTTGGAAAGTCTGTGGAGAACAGGGAGATTTAATTAGACAAAGTTATCTATGAACCAGACCAATTTTTGCCTGCACACTGCTCACATTTTGCTGAAATTTGCACATTAACACAAAAAGCACCATTAATTTTAGCACATGTCTTTGCAAAGTCACTTCTGTATTCTCCACATTCTATCCCAGAGCTGTTTGAATTCATGAGAATCTGAAACCAGAGTCACCTGTTGGCCTTTGTGTGTTTTTAATAATTTTTTATTTATCAGTGCAATGACAAAATCAAGTATAACCACGATTTGCCAAGTCACATATGAAAGATGAATTAAATAAAGATTTTCTGAATTGTTTGCAAATACTCCAGTCATGGAATCATGGAATAGCTCAAGTTGGAAGCGACCAGGAGGATCACAAAGTCCAACTCCCTGCTCCTTGCAGGATGTGATTCTTGTGATCCTGAGCTCCCTCTGCACCCAGGGCCTGGTGGCTCTGCTGTGGTAGCACCAAGAGTCTTCTTTGCACTGCACAAGTACAGGGAATGGAATTTTTCCCAAAGAAATTCCTTTTTAAGTTTGACGTAAAAAGTGAAGATGTAAATTTAATGTAAAGTTTGGAAAGGGCAGAGGGAGCTGTTGTTTGCCCTTGGTGTGAGATGGGTGCATTTGGAGGGAGGCTCTGTGGAATTCCCGCGTTTGCCCGAACTCCGCGCGGAGGGAACGGTTCAGGCAAAGTCAGCTCCGGCAGGGAGAGAGGAAGGGCAGCTCCTCTGTGAGGAGAAACTTGTCCTATCTCTGAGAGTCCCGCACAGAATGTTTACAAAACGCTCATTAAGGGAGAGGGGATGGCGAGATAGCAACAAATCTGGTGAGCAGCTTCCCCTGGCCGAGATAAGAGAGGCAAGGCAGCCATAGCGGGGAGCAAGATCCAATTACTGAGACCTGGTTTTGGGGAGGGGGAAGGGGCAGACAGACAGGACGGATCACAAGTTTCAAGACAAGAGTTTCCAAACTTGTCATCCCTCTGTGACACAAGCCAGCGGATAAAACGGCCACCGAGCCCACACGGGAGCCAGAGCTCGCTGAGCGCCCCGCGAGGCTCCGGCCAAGCCATGGATTCTGTTCTCCTCCAGCTCTGGGCTGTCCTCTCCCTGCTGGTTCACCTTGCAGCCTGCAGCCCCATCCTGAGCCTGGAGCACTCTTCCCTCGAGGAAGACGTGCCTCTCTTTGATGAGATCCTCTCTGAGCAAGACGGGGTTGATTTCAACACGCTGCTCCAGAACATGAAGAACGAGTTCTTGAAGACCTTGAACCTCTCCGACATCCCCCTGCACGAGTCGGCCAAGGTGGACCCACCTGAGTACATGCTGGAGCTCTACAACAGGTTTGCCACGGACAGGACTTCGATGCCTTCTGCCAACATCATCAGGAGCTTCAAAAATGAAGGTAAGAGCTGCTCATCTCTGGAGAAGGGGCAGGAAGGAGTGTGAAATGTCCTGAGCAAGAGCAGAGCGTGAGGTGTGCTGGGGAAAGGCCTTGGGGGAAGAGGGCCTTGGAAATCAGCAGCTGTGGCAGGGCTGCCCAGACCCCGGCTCTGTCCTTGTCCTTCGCTCTGGAAACTTTGGGATTGGGTTTGGGGGAAGATTTGTCTTTAACACTGGGACAGCACCAAGTGAAATTTTGGTGCATTAATTTCTTTATCCCCATAGTGACACACGTAATTACACACATCTGTAATTAACTGATTGATTTTTCAAAATGGATATCTTAAGTAATATTTGAAATTAAGGCAAGACTCGTTTTCCCACACTGTTCAAAGCGTGTTTTCTAGTGTAATATTTTAAAATTCTGAGCTTAACCAAGCACAGCTTTCTGACAATGCCTTCTCTCTGTTGATCCCCGTGGCACTGATAAAGTTTTCTTCCTTTGGCATTGGTGCACAGTCCAGAAAATACAAAAAAATAAGTGAAGAGGAATTTTGGATAACTAACAGGTTTTACTGTGGAGTACCTGACTATAGCCTAATAAAAACAATTAACAAAACCTGAAGAAACCAAATTATCACAGAATCACAGAGTATTCTGAATTGAGAGGGACCCACAAGGATCATCAAATCCAGCTCCCAGGTGAATGGCCCACAAAGACACAACCTTGGCATTGTTAAAACTCTGCTCCAACCAACTGAGCCAATGCCTTTGTGCCATTTTCCTCTTTTTTCCTGTTTTTCCTTCCACATTCCCCTCAGTTCAACAAGGATGAGATAACACTGCAGCACTAACATCCAATAATTTGCCAATACCTTTTTACACCAACACATTTTAAACTAAAAACATTTTTCAACTGAACAATTCCAAGTATCCATTAATCCATGTGGCAAATTCAAATGTTTTGATTCGTGTTCAGTTACCCAGGGGCACATGTGGCTGTTCAACATCCTCAGTTTTTAATTAGTGAAGTTAAAGACATTGCTGCTTTTTCCTCAACATTTGGAGTTTCAAACTGATGGGGTGTGAGGAGAGGCTGAGTGGAGTCCCTTGAGATGTGCAGGGCACTGAGATGCCAGGAGAGAATCCCCAAGCTCTGTTCTGCCCCATCTCCTGCCAGGCTGTGGTTTCAGGTATGAAGAGACTCTGCACTGTGGTTTAAAGCTTTTAAATCTCATTTTCTCCAGAGTGGAGACATTTACTGGCAGCTTGGTGGTATCAGCTGCTCACCTTGCCCTGCCTGTCTCTGCTCAGCACCAGGAGTGAAGGGTTGAAAAAAAAATTTTCTTGAATTTCTTGAAGAAATTTCTTGAAAAAGAAATAATGGGACAAAGATTGCCAAGCACAGTATGGTAAAGAATAATAAAACACCCTGTGGTTTAGTGATGCAAATCTGAAGTCATTCCATCTGCAAAAATTCAGTTTTGCAGCACTGCAGTGGCACAGGCTGAGCTTTGCCAGGTGGTGTTGGCAGCTCTGTCTGTCCTGCTGTGCCTCTTGCAAAAATTCTGCATCAAATGGGGAAAACTCTCCTCAAATTTCTGCCATTTCAGATTTTCTCTCACCTCTTCCAGTCCAGATCAGCACGGTGCAAAGTGAGGCTGCTGATGGGAACACAGCTTCACAAATACATGCAGCTTAAGGACTGTGCAATTCATGTTTTTCTGGACAATTAAGAACCATCCCTTTCATGCTAAAAAACTCTTTGGATAGAGAAATTAATTGCTTGCAATGAGAAGGACAGGAGAAACAGACCATGGAATTGTTTTGTTCACCTGCCTGCTGAAAACTGGCAGAAATCCCATTAATACCCATTAAATCCTTTATTATAGAAATATAACAGGTGGCATGGCTGGAATTAGCTCTTTGTTTTAACCCATGGACCATAACAGTTTATTTGTAATCAGTTCTTAATACTTGAAATGAAGTTTTAAGGGATTTTTTTCTTTTTCTGTGGACTCCAAATCTCCCTTCCCAACCCTCCCAGGGTGTACTGGAAACAGCAGGAGTGTGGGATTTCATTTTAAAATATTCACCCCAACACAGGAGGTCTGGCTGGACTTTCCAGCTGAGGAGCAGGGTCTCATCCTGGCTGTGTGAGAGGTGCTCAGGGTCTGCTCCTCCCCTGGCTCTGCACAGCAGCTCCCACCTTTACCAGCTGACAGGGAAATGGAATCAGAATCCCTCATCATTTATTTTATTTGTGAAGAGATGAAAATGCAAAATGGGGAAAAAAAAAGAAAAATAAAAAGGCAGGTGCTTCAAAGCCTCCAAACTGGAGTTGAACAGCACAAGTCACGTGCTGGAGTTTGTGGCTTTCCTAAGTGCACTGGTGGAGCGTGGCCAGGCCTTGTGGCTTTATCAGAGTAATTTTTCTACAAACACAGAAAATTGGGGAAGGCAGAGATGAAGGGAGCAATAGGTTAATTAGAGGCAGTTTGCCTTTGCATTAATTACAGTTACAGCCTCTGTGCCCTAATCTCTCCTCTGGGCTGTGAGGAGGCAGCAAAAGCCTCGTGAGCAGAGCCTGGGGAAGGAATGGATGTGGCTGTGCAGGCACAGCAGGGAGCTGGGACAGGCAGTCCAGGTGACACAGACATGTCCTTCTCACCTCTTCACCACTGAAGGTGCCCAGGAGGCCTGGCTGAGGGCACCTGCTTGCTCACCCAAAGCCCACGGGGCCTGTGGTGGGGTTACTGTGGCTGCCAGGTCACCCTGGTGTCACCACCTGATGTCAAACATCTTCCAGAGCAGCTTTTCCTCTCCTAGGCTTGGCCCCTTCCCTGTCTGAGGGGAGTTTGAGCAGCAGGGAGCTCCTGCTCACAGAGGAACACAACAGCACAGACATTTCTGGTGTTTGCAGGTGCAAACATGCAAAAATGCTGCCCTTTTCATGTTGGCTCCAGAGCCACGTCCTTCTGCCTTCCTGCACCTGTGAACGTTTTCCCTTGTTTATTAAATTGTTGTTGTGCAGCAACATAGAAGTGATTTTTATGTCAGTATTAGGCAACACATTTTGAACATGTAAACCTTCCAGCTGACAAGGAAAGCCTGGGGACAGGAGGAGGATCACTAAATCCAGGTCTGTGGCGTGTCTGGGACCTTGTTGTCCTTACACATCTAAAATAACCTCAGCCCTTTTTCCAAGAGGTGCTGGAAAAGCATTTCCATGGAGCTGTCCAGGTACAGCCCAGCCTGCTGGATGACCTGGTGTGTTTCTGGATGTACAGACTCTTCTAAAACATTTGGTTTTTGTCCTTTCCAGACCTGGACTCGCACCCCACCGGCGTTCCTGGAACTCGGAAATACCCGCTGCTGTTCAACGTCTCCATCCCTCACCACGAGGAGATCACCATGGCCGAGCTGAGGCTCTACACGCTGGTGGAGCGGGACCAGCGCCTCTACCAGGGGCTGGACAGGAAGGTCACCATCTTCGAGGTGCTGGAGAACGTCCCCGGGCAGGACAGGAGGATGGTGGCCCTGGCCTCCAGGCACATCTACGGCACGAGCAGCGAGTGGGAGAGCTTCGAGGTGACGGAGGCCATGCGGCGCTGGCGCAGGGCAGGGCTGACCACGCACCGGCTGGAGGTTCACATCGAGAGCAGCGAGGGGCACGGGCAGGACGGCGAAGGGAAGCTCGACATCGACATCAACTCCGAGGCCAAGCACGTGCCCCTGCTGGTTGTGTACTCGGACGACCAAAGCAACGACAGGAAGGAGGAGAAGGAAGAGCTGAACGAGATGATCGACCACGAGCAGCTCCTGGACCTGGAGGAACTGGAGGTTGGCAATTTCCATGACCAGCCCGGGGAGGAGGCGCTGCTGCAGATGCGCTCCAACATCATCTACGACTCCAGCGCCCGCATCCGCAGGAACGCCAAGGGCAACTACTGCAAAAAGACCCCGCTCTACATCGACTTCAAGGAGATTGGCTGGGACTCCTGGATCATCGCCCCCGCCGGCTACGAGGCCTACGAGTGCCACGGGGTGTGCGCCTACCCCCTGACGGAGCACGTCACGCCCACCAAACACGCCATAGTCAAGACTCTGGTGCACCTGAAGAACCCCCAGAAAGCCTCCAAGGCCTGCTGCGTGCCCACCAAACTCGACCCCATCTCCATCCTCTACTTGGATGCAGGGGTGGTCACCTACAAGTTCAAGTACGAGGGCATGGTGGTGTCAGAGTGTGGCTGCAGATAGTAGGAGGGAACGCACGCGCGGGGAGGGCACGGGGGGAGTATTTAATGATTCAGTCTGTAAATTTGTACATTTGGGATTTGCTATTTAATGAGGTTATTTAATGAGGCCTGTACAGATAATTGTGTGTTTCCTGTCACAGGGAATGGGCACGTGCTGTAGGGATTGTATATTTTGTTCCATTGCTTCCTTCTCGCTGCTCTTCCTGTCCAGATCGCGGCCGAGCCTCTCCTCCTGTCAGGGCCTGGAGCTGATCACTGGATTGTTTGGGAGGGCTCTCGGTGCCAGAAGGGCACATCCAAATTCATGGAAATAAAGGCATATTTTTGTACTTTATCAATCTTGATTGGCATCTCCAGAGCTTTCCAGAGCTGTTAAAGACACATGAGTGATGGACAGTCACACCTAGACTGTTCAGTGTTCTGTAATATCTTTATAAAAGTCTTTATGTGCTCTTTTTTTCTTAATTTATCTCTGTAGATCTTACATCCTGATAATTCTCAAGCTCTCAAATCACTAAAGCACAAACAAGGTGTTTTTTTTCTTTTTTTCTTAATACTTTCTTCACTCTTTCCCTGTTTCAGTCAAAGGTAACTGGCAGGGATGGTTTGGCATCTGGAGCAGAAGGGCACATTCCCTTCCCCATCTTTCTTAGGAAAGCAAATGGCCCAGGAGCAGTGCCAGGCATGGGCCAAGGTGAGAAACTCGCCCTGTGCAGGTTTATTTCAAAATCCCTCTGAGGCAGCTCTGGCTTTGCTGCAGCAGCCTTGGGTTGGCTCCCGAGGGCCAGAGCTTTATGTGGCAGAAGGAAGTGCAATAAATCTCCTGAACCCTTGGAATTTACCAGCTAAAATTGTCCTTGAAATTCCCACCAGCTGAGAACCAGTCCCCATTCCCAGTCAGTAAATCCCATGAGGTGCAGCTGCAAAATCCAACTCGAATGGCCCAGCAGTGCCAGCAGAACACAGAGCCCTTCCTGCCAGCCGAGCATCTTCCCCTTCTGTAAAGGAATTGTGGATTCCCAGGGATATTCCTCCCCCCAGACTCTGCAGAGGGAGTCACATGCCAAGTTTCCACCACTCTTCTGCAACAAATCCTGGTGATAAGGAGGTGTGGGAGCTGAGAAACAATAGACCCGTCACTTTATTTATACTAAGCTGCAAATTTGTCAGATTCTTGGGAAAGTGTAAGTGATGTTGACTCTTTTAGCCCGTCCCAGAGCTTACTGTACTGTCCCTGCATCTGTTTTACACTTTTAAGGGAAAGTTATCTTCCCTGAAGTGATAAGGGTCTTTGAAAGAATCACTCCAACACTTCAAGGGAATGAACACCAAAGACTTTATCACGCACCAGCTAAACCCAATTTCACCCATTTTCACACATACTCTGCTGTGCTTCCCATAATTTATTGACCTATTTATTGACTGCCTGCCTTTGTAATATAATGTAGAATACAGAATGTTTTATTTTTGTGCTTGTGTGTAATCTCACTTGGATAAAACCTTGTACTGATCCTACTTGACATGGAATCTCTCTGTTGAGTTGTGTAGCACAGAGAATAAGGTTGCTGATTTCTTTTTCTTCCCCTGGATATTTGTGAATTCCACATGGCTCAGTCACCCCCTCGCTTGCAGAGCTGCTCCCTCACTGCAGTGATTTCAGTGGATCAGGGTCTCCTCCAGTTTACAGCTCCTCTTGCAGGGGTATCACAGCTCCAAGTGCTCAGCTGTGCAGTTTATTGTAGATTTATGCACTCTGCAGATAGTGGCTGCACACTGGGCTGTGATTCTGCTTTATTCCTCACCCTGTGAGTGACTGACACCCCTGACAGGCTCTGCAATCAGGGCCCGTGGCTCATGGCGGGGCGCAGGAATTCGGGAGAGGTGACATCTGCTCTGCTGACATCAGCTCAGCAGCCAAGGGCTGAAGTGTGACCACGCAGAGCCTTTCAGAACCATCCACGGTTCTTATGAAGCCGTTTGCCAAGACAAGCCATTCACCTTGTTAGGAGTGATAATCCAGCATTGGGGAGATAATCCGACATTTGCTTTTATCATCTCATTTCTGGCACAGATCTGCCCTCCCTGCCGTTCTCCCCGTCCTTCCCTGGCAGCACCAACGTCTCTGAACGGGCTGCAGGGAAAGCTGGGCCTTAAAAACAATAAATAACCCTCTGCAATCACCCATGAATACAGAGCCTCACTGTAAACCCTCAAGTGAGCACATTGTACAGCAGAGCAGTGCCTGCATTCTGTGCCTGTCAGAAATTCACTCTGTGTCTGTCAGAAATTCACTCTGTGTCTGTCAGAAATTCACTCTGTGTCTGTCAGAAATTCACTCTGTGTCTGTCAGAAATTCACTCTGTGTCTGTCAGAAATTCACTCTGTGTCTGTCAGAAATTCACTCTGTGTCTGTCAGAAATTCACTCTGTGTCTGTCAGAAATTCACTCTGTGTCTGTCAGAAATTCACTCTGTGTCTGTCAGAAATTCACTCTGTGTCTGTCAGAAATTCACTCTGTTTCTGTCAGATTTGCAGTCTGTGGTGAGTTCTGGTACATGGCAGGCACAGGAAATGTTCATTTTATCAACTGCATGTGTGAACTTCTACAAGATTGTCAGATAAAATTGTAAATTTAAAAAAGGTAAAATTGTCAATAAATACCAACAGGAGTCCTTCAGGATTAGGGGCAGCCAGCCTGTTGATGTGGGTAATTTCTCTTTATAAAGAAATGAGGGCTGTCCTGCTGATTGAGGAGGATTTCAGCCAGAGTTTGCAGTGAAAGAAGTAAAGCTGGGCCTCGTTGTGCAATTCTGGGAGAAACTCAGCATCTCTTGAATCCTTCAGCTGCACCTGAGATCAGAACTCCTGGGAGTGGCGTTTCATTTATCAGGGGTGTCTGTCAGAATTGCAAAGCTGCTTTATGAGCAAAATTCTCCCTTTGCCCTTACTTTCAATATAACCATGCAAAGGCATTTCTTGGATGTTCATGGAGTTCCATGACAGAGATCAAATGGAAAAAAATTTAATAATAATAAAAAAAACCAGGGGGCAGTTATTTCCTAAAGGTCTCTGCCCAAGCAGCAAATCAGGGCTGTTTCTGCAAGTTCAGAAGTGTTTGGCTTTAAAGCCCCTGTCCAAACAGACACAACACTCACAAACAACAGAGTGAGAGTGTGACAGGAGCCAGGGCTGCCGAGCTGGGAGAACCAGGAGCCCCTAAAAAATGTTCCACTGCATGTTTTTGTTTTCTTTGTTTCTACACTCCTTCATTCTATGCATCCATGCATCCATGCATGCATGCATCCATCCATCCATGCATCCACCCTTCCACCCACATTAGTACTGTGACTTCTGTTTCTAAAAGACTTTATTTGTCACATTAAATTCTGCTGTACATTGATTCTCCTTTCATTTCTGATCTGTTTCATCTCAACATATTCACAGGTGTTTGACTTGAATCTTCAATTCAATCTTAATTTTAGAAAGGATTGTGAAAGTATGGATTAATTGTGGAAGTATCCATCCATCCACCCATCCATCCATCCCTCCCTCCCTCCATCCCTCCATCCATCCATCCATCCATCCATCCCTCCCTCCCTCCATCCATCCCTCCCTCCCTCCATCCCTCCCTCCCTCCATCCA
>VXBR01010274.1:52918-72354 GCA_013400215.1 Cisticola juncidis | reverse complement strand
TCCATCCCTGTCCATCCCTCCATCCCTCCATCCCTGTCCATCCCTGTCCATCCATCCCTCCCTCCCTCCATCCATCCCTCCATCCATCCATCCATCCACCCATCCATCCATCCATCCATCCCTCCATCCATCCATCTCTGTCCATCCCTCCATCCATCCCTCCATCTCTGTCCATCCCTCCATCCATCCATCCCTGTCCATCCCTGTCCATCCCTCCATCCCTCCATCCCTGTCCATCCCTGTCCATCCATCCATCCCTCCCTCCATCCATCCATCCATCCATCCCTACCTCCATCCATTCATCCATCCATCTCTGAATTATTTTAAGCAACTAAAGCAAGCCCATCTCACTGAAATCCTCAGCATCAGTGGGATTTTTGCTTTCATCTCTTTTAAGTCCAATATTTATAAGAAGCTGTGAGCAGCTGTGGAGCCCCTTGTTTGCTGGATGCTCTATAAAACTCCAGGCTAAACAAGCAGGAACAGACAAAGGGGTGGGAGCAAAGCAAATGATCCCAGAGAGGAAGAGCCTGGAGAGCAGCTCAGAGAGGGAGATGAGGAAGAGCTTTGGGCTTGGATTGCTGCTCTGAAATCCACGCACACAGAGCCTCCAGAAGAGCAGGAACTTCAGGAGATCCTCCTCACTCCTGGGGCTGTGCAAGAATAGTGACAGCTGAGCCACCACTCAGCACCCAGGCCAGATTTCACCAAGCACTTGGAAGGCTGAGGCTCCCCAAAAGGATCCATCTCTGAGCTCTCTGCACATGGGCTACAATTCCTCCAACAGATTTCTCCCCAAAGCCTCCCTGAGTTATCCCTCCCTGTGTCACCCCTCCCTGAGTTATCCCTCCCTGTGTTACCCCTCCCTGAGTTATCCCTGAGTTATCCCTCCCTGAGTTATCCCTGAGTTATCCCTCCCTGTGTTACCCCTCCCTGTGTTATCCCTGAGTTATCCCTCCCTGTGTTATCCCTCCCTGTGTTATCCCTGAGTTATCCCTCCCTGAGTTACCCCTCCCTGTGTTATCCCTGAGTTATCCCTCCCTGTGTTATCCCTGAGTTATCCCTCCCTGTGTTATCCCTCCCTGTGTTATCCCTCCCTGAGTTATCCCTGAGTTATCCCTCCCTGAGTTATCCCTGAGTTATCCCTCCCTGTGTTACCCCTCCCTGTGTTATCCCTGAGTTATCCCTCCCTGTGTTATCCCTCCCTGTGTTATCCCTGAGTTATCCCTCCCTGAGTTATCCCTCCCTGAGTTATGCCTCCCTGAGTTACCCCTCCCTGAGTTATCCCTCCCTGTGTTATCCCTGAATTATCCCTCCCTGAGTTATCCCTCCCTGTGTTATCCCTGAGTTATCCCTCCCTGAGTTATCCCTCCCTGAGTTATCCCTCCCTGGGCTGTGACCCCCCAGTCCAGGCTCACCCTGCAGTGCCCCTGAGCTGACTGAGGGTGCAGATTCCCAACTCTCAGTATCAATCCTGACAGCTCAGCCTGGTTTTCCTGGTCCTGCCCTTGCCCTGGGCCCTTAGGGGGGGTCTGAGAGCCCAACCACAGGGACCTGATCAGCCAGGAGAGCAGGGCACCCCTCTGCTGGCTCATGCCCATCCCAATTGGGGGTGCCCAAATGCCAATCTTTGGGGAAAAATGCATTTCTCAATATTATGGACACATCTCTTTCCGAGGTGTCTGTGCCCTGCCAGGTGAGCAGCACCTCTGGAGCTAAAGGCACGAGAAGAACCTCCCCAAAACTGAGCTCACTTAAGAAAAATCATCCAAAGCAGCAGCCAGAAAAATCCAAAAATCCAAATTTCTCCTCCCCAGAATTACTGCAGTGCCCTTCTGGGGCTGCTCAGAGAGCAAAGCAAACCAGGACCTGCAGCAGTGCAGAATTACCAAAGAAATGTGATTTTTGACAGCCCCAGGCAGTTTGTGGTGCCTGGTTTACCCACAGCACAACAGGATTTTGATTTAGGATTTTCTGTGACACACTGAGCCAAAGCCCTGCAAAATCTACTGGGATTTTAGGGAGGAAAAAAAAAAAAGAAAAAGAAAAAAAGGAAGATTTCATGACACTTGAACATCTGCTTCAAACATTTGAAAAACTACAGCCCAGTGTTAATTTAAACTTCCTTATAACCCAGTTCAACATTTGGAGTGCAAACACTGTTAATAGGCTGGGAACCGGGGTGGTGGTGCTTTGCTTACTAAATTGGGAAACAAAACCAGAACAAAACCAGCTTGAGATAGAGCTTTTGTTTATGTTGCTGACCCATCTGTCTTCATTAATGCATTATTTACAGGAAAAGTTAAAAAATTAGCTTCTGCTCCCTCTTCAAGTGCAGCAGCAACAAAAAAAAAAGGCTGAATGGTTCATTTGCCCTGGACTAAAAATGGAAATTCTTATCAGCACCCCTTGGAAGAAGAGGTTTATGGTGTGGGGTGTATTATTGCTGGATTTTATTGCTGGGACCAGGCTTTGGCCACAGCTGGGTGTTTGCAGCCCAGGCAGTGTCAGGGTGCAGGGAGGGGCTGAGTCACACAAAGCAGAAAACAGCCACAAAATACAACCCTCATCTTACTCTAAACTCCTGCTTTGCCATTAAAAGGAGAAATTCTGTGGGTTTTTTTCCCTGTTCTGACCCATGCAGGGTAATGCTGTGATTTTCCTGGTAGGAAAAGGTTTGAGATGAGCCCTGGTGTGGCCCGGGGGTCACTCAGGTGTCTCTGGCCCTGGGGACCTGTCCAGTGTGATTCTGTTCCCAGCACAACCTGATCCACCTCCTGCTCAGCATTGCAAGGCTTAGCAAGAGTTTTGATTGTATTTTTTAAGTAAAGACAGGAAATAGGAGGGATAAAAGCAATCAACAAGGCTGCAATAAAGGAAATTATCAGAGGGGAATGGATTTCCGTGACACAGAGAAATGCTTCCCGAACAGGAGGGTGTTTAAAAGGAGAAATTCTGTGAATTATATTCAATATAATAATAATATCCTCAAAATATTTCATTTTCTGTGATGACCAACAAACACAACACACTGTTTTCAGTTTGGCTGGCCAGCTGCACTAGCATTATTCAATATTAACATTATTATTCTGCAGGAGCTGCTGCCAGTTGTGCCTGCAGTGATTCGGGCTGAGGGATGCTCCCTGCAGTTTTTGAGCTCCCCAATGTCCTTCAGCTCCGTGTGACTGAGCCTGTCCAGGCTGGGAGCTTCACATGGTGTTGAAAATGTCTGTGTTGAGTTAAGTGAGAAGGTTTAGAGGCAGGGTGGTCTCTGCAATCAGGTACAGTAGCTGGGTAGCAACAGCAGCTAAATAACAGCCCAGCCTGCCAGGGAGCTCAGGTTTATGTTGGCTTTGCTGTAGCAACTCCTTATCTGGCAGAGATTAGAGCAGTTCCCATCAGTTGTTGTGAGATTTGGTGGAATCCATTTCCTGAGCTGTCACCACTGCCTGGCTGGGCACAGTGGAGATTCAGAGCTCTGGGGGAGCAAAACTGCAGCACTGACCGAGCTCTGTCTGCTCTCATCAGGGACAGATTTCAGGGTGTTTATAAAATTAACTTAAATTAGTTCAGGTTAATGAATTAAGGGTTGATATAGGGAAGGAATTGTTCCCTGGAGGGTGGGGATGCCCTGGCACAGGTGCCCAGAGAAGCTGTGGCTGCCCCTGGATCCTTGGCAGTGCCCAAGTCTGGGCTTGGAGAAACCTGGGACAGTGAGAGGTGTCCTTGCCCAGAGGTGGCACAGGATGAGCTTTGAGTCCCTTCCAACCCAAACCAGTCCATCATTTCCTGATTTTAGATGCCCAGCTCAGCCCAGAGCAGCCTCCAGGCTGACCCTGACCCAGCAGAGCACATGAGCTGTGGGGAAAGTGAGCCCTGGTGCCATTTCTGCAATCCCTGGGGCTGGGCTCAGCAGGTTTTGCTCTCTGTGCTCCTCACCTGGTCTGCACTGAGTCCCCGTGGGTTAAAACAGGCAGGACTGAGCCCCCCTCCCTGGAGACCCACGGGCTGATGCAGAGGTTGAAAAGTATTGAAATTATTCCATTTACAGCAGTCAGTTGCTGCTGGGACAGAGATAAAATAGCAACATTATGCAAATACAGCCTTCAATCCTAAATATTCCTTGGATCTTTGCACCAATTTCGAGATTATTCTGGCAGGGAAAGCAGCTGCTTCCATCCACAGTCACCTTCCTCACTGAGCTCCCACCTTTTCCTTTGGGATTTCCCTTTTCCCTTGAGATTTCCCTTTTCTCTTTTCCCTTGGGATTTCCCTTTTTCTTTGGGATTTCTCATTCTCTGCCCACCAAAGATTCACACCAGCTGCAAATATGGCCCAATAACATTGACTGTGTGTCTCGTGCTTCTTCTGCAGGCCCTAATGAGTGTGTTGGAGATAATGAGCAGGGAGTTAATGGCAGGGGAGCAGAGCAGGCTGAGCTTGGCAGGGCTGCCCCTTGCCAGCCCTGACACTGCCCAGGGCACAGCACCAGCGAGCCCAGGGCAGGCAGAGGGTTTGGACAAGGGCTGAGTGAGCTCCCAGAGCTGCACCAACCCAGCTCTGTCACCCTCTGGGATTTCCCTTTTCTGCTGCAGTGGTGCCCACAGGAACACAGCCCCTCTGAGGGGCTGGGAGCCCCTGGGACACAATAAAACCTCTGAGAATGAAGAATTCCCCACTGCCAGCTCTGCTGTCCACAACCATCCTGATTCTGCATCATTTTCTGAAATCACTGCCTTCACCAGAGGCATCAGTGCTGTCAAAGCTTCTGACCCAAACCCTCAGCCCAAAGTTTCTAAAACAAAGAGGGAAGCCTGGTAATCAATGGATTGTCACAAATATATTTACTGTAAGCTGGGACTCAGGACTCCCAGGTCTTGGTCTGGCTCTGCTTCATGTGTGCCCTGCAGACATTTTCATAGGCTCCATCTCTTCTGTGCCCTTTAGAAAAGCAAAACTCTGTGACCTTCACTGGGTCCCACAGAGGAGTCACTCTGGTTTGAGCTGAGCACTGAGCTGCAGACTCTGGCCCAGGCACTGCAGGGTGCAGGATCCTGGTGCAGGACCTGGTCCCAAAGCTCAGCAAGAATGGAGAGGACAAGCAGGGGGAGCAAAGAGCAGCCTGAGCCCTGCTGGGCACCACTGTGGGTTCAAACCATGCCCAGGCTCCAGGGCTGGGGTGGGATGTGAGGGAGCTTTGCCCCCACTGCTCTCTCTGCCTCAGATTTCCCAACAGCTGACAAATGGAGCAGAGGCTCAGCTGCAATTTTATTTTTAAAAGTCATCCTGCTTGCCATCACCAGTGGGGCTCAAGGTCTGGGTGAGCAGGAGTGGCAGGGTGGCTGCACAGCAATTTAATCTGCAATTTAATCTGCAATTTAATCCAGAGCTCCCTGTGCTATCCCTGACCCCACCAACGCCTCCCCACTGCCAGCAAGGGGACACATCCAGCTCTGTGCAGATAATGGGGCTCCAAACACGTGTCCCATGTCTCCTGCAAACTAAATGTGATTTATCCCCATTTCACACTTTACAGAGCTTTCTTTACCCTGGATAGGAGGATATAGCAAAGGAGCTATCCATTCCCCCAGTGGAACATCCCTTCCCGGGGTGTGACACACTCCAGCTTGCAGTGGGTATTCTGACCTTTCTCTCCTCAGTGCTGTCTGTAGCTGTTGTGTTGGGAACAACTGTCCTTGGGTGCTTGGCTGACCTCCTGCCTCTTTTTGGAAAGGCATTTCCATAGAGCTCTCAGCACGTCAAATGAGCACCAGACAGCAGTGGCATCAGAAATGTGGATGCATTTGACACTTGACAGTGCTCAGAACTGCATCCCGGAGCTCAGGAAGGGACACACAGGGTGAAGGTGTTGATGAAAAGACTCAAAATCCCGCTGGCCCCAGGGGTTGAGTGTGGATCTCACCCAGAGCACGTGGAGCTCAAGGGGAGCCTCTCGGGCTGGATGGCAGCCTGAGCCAGCCTTTATCAGGGGGCGAGGAAGGAAACGCTGGCACTGCCAGGGAAAGGGAAGATTTACCCCTCACATGCTCAGAGTGCAGGTGCCAGCCCAGCCTTATCCTCCTTTCCTTAGCCAGAGGTCGGAGCCCCCTGGCTGGGGGAAATCTCTCCCTGGGGCCAGCTGAGATTACAGGGACGCTGCCCCGTTCCCAGCCCGTTATCGGGACATTGTGTGAAGAGGGCTGCAATATCACATCGTGGTTTACGCGTGATAAAGCAAATTTTCACAGCCACACCAGCAGCCGCTGACGGCGCTGCCCTCGGCGCTGGGGGTGCAGGGAGACCCCAGGGCAGGTTGGGTGTGAAAAGAGATTTTTGTGAGATTCCTCCGTGCTGGGCTCAGGACAGAACGGGGATTTTCCTCCTCTGCTGCTCACCTTGGTGCGTTCTCTGATGTTTCCCAAGCTCTGGAGCCCTGCAGGGGCAGCACCACCCAGCCCTCTGCTCTGCCCCAGCAGGGAAAATCACACCCAAATCTCTGCCTCTGTATTTAAAGTTATAAATGTTATTTATTGAGGAAGCAAATCCCCAGTTAACCACTGGGCACTCCTGTTCATGGAGTTACCTGCTGAGGAAACTCCTGCAGAGGAAAGGGGGGACTCCTGCTCCAGGGGAGCCCTGGGTGGGATCCTCACCCAGGGATTTTGGCAGCAGGGATTCCCCAAGGACTGGAGCCTTGGAGAACAACACCAGCACTCAGGGCCTGCTTCAGCATCTCCTCTTCCCAAACCTGCAGGGTTTGGGGCTGGAACAGATGAGGATTTTCTCCAAAGAGTTTATTTGGAGGTCTCTTTGCCCCTGCTGCTTCCTCCTGCCCTGTATTCCCTGACATTATCGGGATGCTTCTTTTTCCCAGGTTATTTTTCCTGCAGGCCACTGTGGCTTCGTAGATCCTGGTGCTGCAGCAAGGTGACAAAAACCAAAGGGACAGTGGGACAGTGGCACTGCTGCCAGCCTTTGGGATACCTTTTCTTCCCCACTTTTTGAACAGTTGCTTGTACACCAGTCTGGGGGTGTTTTCTTCCCAAAAGCAGCCTGGTCTGGGGGTGTCTTTCAGCTCCCAGTGAAGGAAGGAAGGATGGAGTGAATCACTGTGGAATTTCTGGGGAGAACATCGTGTTCCCTCTGCTCCTGGGCTCTGGACAAGGCTCCTCAGCCATGGCTGGACACTCCCCACACGTCCACCTCGCCTCCCACAGCAACGTGCTCCTCTGTGCAGTGGCCAGGCTAAAAAAGGAAAGTTCCTATCATGCCAAAAACACAACTTGGATAAATATGAGGGGATAAGTCACAATAAGCGTGACTGCCTTGGGATCCAAACACAATAATGTGGGAAGGCTGATTTTCTTTTCTTGCCTCTCATGCCTACCAAACCTTTAGATATGATAGAGAGAATTCCTAAATGAATTTATTTAGTAAATACCTGAGGAGAGCAGAACAGACTCTGCTCCAGCACAAAGAATGCAGTGAGGGGACTGAAATGATGGCCTAAAAGGTATCTCACTTTCACCCCACACTGCATGATTGAACAGTTTTGGATGCATTGGGATCATTTAACAGCTCTGATTTGGAAAGCCATGTAACATTTAGAGCAAGAGGAAAATCCTCAGTCTGATTCCAGCTTGGTAAAGCTCTGTGTCCTCACTGTGCAGTGGGAGGGTTAAGGAGTGAAAAATTCATCTTGGAGGTTTCCAAGCCTACAGGACAGGGCTGGAAAGGATCTTTCTTCCCTGTGGCAGCCCCGATGTGTTTTTATATGACAGGAGCACATTCAGGAGAAGCTCCACACTCTCCAGGAGATCCAGAGTCAATGCTCAAATCCCACTGAGCTGAAAGGCCACAAAACCCCACCAGGAATTTACAATGTCCCTTCCCCCCCTGCCCCAGGAACAGGAGAGATTCTCTGCTGCTCCCACCCCAAAAAACTGCATGGCCTGGCTGCAGAAATGAAGGGAGGGAGGAAATGCAGGCTGGGCACCAGTCAGTTTTTGGGGATCTCCTGTTGTGGGGTCTCCAGCAGGAGATGTGCAAGTGCAGAAAATCCAGAGCAGGCTCTGGGCTGAGCACAGAGGACACCAAACCCCTCAGGGATGGAAAGGCTGCAGTTTCACAGGTCTGGCATGGGCAGTTCATGGTTCTCTGTCTCTGCAAAAAGCTCATTAAAAAAAAAAAAAGAGAAATCCTCATTTTCTCACAGCACCCAATGGCAGCACCAGCTCACAAGGTGCCTGCATCTCTCCCCTGCAGGCTCTCAGGAATTTCCAGCCCACCTGACCTCCACTGGAAAGTCTCTCTTTCCCAGATGACCTCTATAAACCCTGCAAATGTTAATGGGTGCAAAATCTTCAAAGAGTCCCTCTGGTCCTGGCAGCCACGGGGTTGTTTTCCCTATCTGAGTGGAAGCAGAGGAATGCACAGTTTATTTTAAATAAAGTGCACTTGTCCTAATCGTGGAGATTTCTGAGCCTCAGCCAAGCCTTTGCACGTCATTCCAGTCTGCTGTGAAGGAATTATTGGCCTTTTCACACTTTTGATCTTTGCAGAAAGGAGTTTGTGGCATTTCCAGCCCAGATGTTCACGATGCTGCTCCTGAACCCAACGATGGAGAAATTTCTCCCTAATGACTCCTGGGCCTCACGATTGGTGAGGAGCTTCTTGCAGAGGTAAAAAATGAAATAAACACTGAAGCAGCTCTGTCAAGGTCATCTGAAATCACAGAGGACACTGGTGAATGGCAGCAGTGAAATGGTGGCAGAAACTTTGGAACCTCTCGGTGTCAGGAAGTCACAGGAGCCACAGTGGGGACTTGAACTTGCAGAAAAGAAACTGAAGAGACTTCAGACACAAATCCTGTGGTGTGTGGGACCTGCAGATGGGGGAAGGGGGGCTTTGGGTGGTCCTGGAGGATGCTGAGCCTGATGGAGGCCACCCTGCCCTCCCTGGGGCTCCTCTCCACAATGTCCATCCCTCTGCAAAGCTGGGGATGTCTCTCCCTCACCAGTGAGAGCTGGTTTGTGAAGTGTCACTGGTAATTGTCCTCTCCACAATGTCCATCCCTCTGCAAAGCTGGGGATGTCTCTCCCTCACCAGTGAGAGGCAGAGCTGGGTTGTGAAGTGTCACTGGTAATAAATGTCCTCTCCATGATCTCCATCCATGCCTGCAAAGCTGGGGATGTCTCTCCTTCACCAGTGAGAGCTGGTTTGTGAAGTGTCACTGGTAATAAATGTCCTCTCCATGGTGTCCATCCCTCTGCAAAGCTGGGGAGCTGCACCAGCAGGTCCAGGCCATTGTCCAACCCTCACCATGCTCCTCACTGAGATTTCCCATGGCCAGGACTGAGATCTGAAATGTTCCAGTCACACACAAACCCTGTGCTCAGGCTCCATCCAGGAGAGCAGAGGGTCCCTGGCCCTGGGATTTTGGAGGGGACCCTCTGGACAGTCCATTCCCTGCTGTGAGGGTTTGTGGGCAGGGCAGGGAGGGGCTGTGACATCTCAGGGGTCTCTGTGCCATGGAAAATCTCTGGAGTCAGGGTCTGTGGGTCAGATGAGCCATTTAGGGGTTGGATTTTTGAAGGCAGCTCAGCTTTCACAAACTGCTCCTTCCCCAGGCTTTATATCCACAGCTGAGCAAAGGTGGGTTCAGTGCACCAAACTGGACCTGAGACTGAGTCTGGGCTCAGTTTTAGAGCTAAACCAGTTCCCCCTGTGCCCAGCAAGGCTGAGAGCAGCAAGTGCTTTATACCCAACACTTTTATTCTCCAGTAAGATTTTCCCACCCCCACCTCCCCTGGTTTCCCACATTTCCCTCTGTGTCCCTTTCTCCCCCAGTTCATTTTCCCTGTCACACAGCTCTGCAGCCTGTCTGGAGCTGAACTTTGCCTTGCCAAAGCCAAGTCCTCAGCAGCCAGAACTCAGAGTTGTGATTCCCCTCACCATGCCTGGCACAGAGCTTGGTCCTGCTTGAAAACTGCACATTTCTGTGGCTTTCCCTTTCTTGTCCCCACCAAGGCTCTAGGCTGGGCTGTTCCTCCTCCTCAAATAAATAAATGAAAGGTTTTCTGCAGAAGAAAATAACTCTCCAGAGTCCTGCTGTTCTTCTTTCCTCCACCAGAAGCTGTGGCAGCACCGTGGTAGTGCTGGAAGGATCTGGCAGGGGTGGGGGAAGAGCAGAAAGGCCACAAAAAACCACGGGGACACCTCGGGGTCCTGGGGGTCTCTGCATTGATGGGAGAGACCAAACAAACCCAGGGTTCCACAAGGTGACTGAGGAAATCCTGCTCTGCACTTCAGAAACAACGAAACACCAAAGCAGGGGCAGTAAATAAATTCAGATTTGTCATCCTCTGAAGTCTGCCCATCAGGGAAAACACAAAATTGCTGTGCTGGAGCTCCCCCTGCACAAAGAGCTCCAGGGACAGGGGTGTGGAAGTGTTGCCCTGGTTTTTCTGAAATTTTTCAAAACCTTCTATTTGCTTATAAGATAGAGTCAATTCTTTAGCTACTGTAAGATACTAAAAGTCAGTTTTTCACTTTCTCACACTTTAGAATATGAACAACCTTTCTTGTTTTTTGTTCACTGTCCTTGCTTACAGATTTCCAGCCTGAAAATAATGTTGGTTGACAGCTGGTCTGGCCAGTGGGGTGAAAGAGTAGTAAACCCAAAAACCAATCCACTACCAGACCCACAAAATTATAAAAGGAAAAGAAATAAACAGGCTAAGTCCCTTTTTGCTGGGGAGCAGCTTTTCACTGCAAATTCTGCCTCTGTGGTGTTGATTTTGCTTTCCAAGCAAGATGGAAGTGCTGTCCAAGCTCTGCCAGCTGTGCTGGATTTGGGAACATCTGGCTGGAGGGGGCAGGGACTCCAGAGAGCTGAACAGCCCTGAGCTGGAGAGGTTTGTGTGACAGTGGGGTTTTCTCTCTGGAGCCGTGGTGGGAGTGGTGGCACAGCAGGGATGCTCAGGAGGTCCCAGACCCTTGTCCTGCCCCAGGAGAGCACAAACCAGCTGGGGATGGATGTGAGCACCTCCCCTACCCAGGGCTGCTCCTCCCCGGGTCCTGGGGCTCCTCTGCCTCCCCACATCCAGGAGCCATGGAAATTTTTCCTCTGGGTATCTCAGGAAGGAGCAGGCAGCTGGAGGAGGGACACCTCTGGTTTCTTTTTCTGCAGGCACAAAGTGTCCATACCCCAAACTTGTGAGTGCAGTTCTGACTGAGCAGCAGGAAGTGTTGGCCTGTTCTCCAGGTAACCTAAGCAGCTGAAAGAAGAGTTGAAAGAAACAAACCCAAAAAAGCTAAAGGATATTTTTGAATTCTCTGGTTCAGAGCACGAGCTGGCCTCTCAGCCCTGGTCTCCTTCCTCCCTCAGCCTGTGGGAGGAGCAGGGCACTGCACAAGTCCCTGGCTCTGTAATTCCTGTGCATTCACACAGCTGCATTTGGGGTCTGTGAAAAGCTGGCTGTCTCCTCCTAGTTGGTTTTGGCACCAGTTTTACTCATGGGTTTAGTTAAGTTCTTTATCTCCTCCTCGAGCATCTTGGTTTTCTTCTCCAGCTCCTCCCGCAGGCGCTCTGTGCTCATCAGCCTCAGCTCCAGCTCCTCTCTCTTCCTCTTCTCCTGCTCCATCTCCTGCTTCAGCCTCACTGCTTTGGCCCAGGCTTCGTAGTTCTCATTCTGGAGACTGCAAAGGGAAACAGCATGAAGGGATTGGGTTGGAAAAGGGCTGGGAATTCATTTGGCTCTCAGGGAGTCTGAGCTCAGCATCACTCAGCAGCAGAAGCAGCCAGAGGAGCTGTCCTGAGCCCTTCAATGGTCATAATTTAATGCATAATGCATAATTTAATGCATCAAATCAATAAATGTGTGTATAAATGGGATAACAATCACAATAAAATAACATTATGTGAGGCTGGTGGTTACAACCAGAGGTGTAATAATGCTATTGGTGATTTCTGGAGAGTCTAATGGTCCAATGCCATGGCAATGACAGGGATTCTGACAGTGCAAAGGAAGCAGGGACACTGCAGTGCCATTTGTAAGAGCTATGGAGCATTGATGTTGTAATATCCATCACTGACCGTGATGGGAGCACAGCTCGTGCTGCACAGCACACTGATTTTCAGACAGCCTGCTAAATACTGCATTTTATCATTAATCACTGCTGTTACACACTGCATTACATTACATAAATAATCTGGGCAGTGTTTGCTGTCACAGCACGAGCTGCACGTTTCCCACTCCCTGCATTTACCTTTTAATCTGCTCCTCGTAGTCACTTCTCTGCTCCTCCAGATCTTTTTCCAGCTTGAGGATGGTGGTCTGCAGGAGCTCCCTGCTCTCCTGCTCCAGGCTGGGCTCCTCAGCAGGGCTGCTGCTGGGGCTGGCAGGCTCCTTGGGCTCATGGCTGGGGCTGAAGCAGGGCAGGAATTCCCTCTCGGAGATGCTGCTGGCGGGGCTGGGGCTGGAGCCGCTGCCCTCCCCGCTCTCTGCCTGGGGGGCACCGTCGTAGGAGCCCCTGTGGAGGTCGAGCAGCTTGAAAAGATCGTGGGACAAAGTCCTTTTGTGCCCCTCAGAGCCCCCGGGGCGTGTGCTGCTCTTCCAGAAGTCACTGCCAAGGACGTTGTTCCTCTCCTTGCTGCCCCTCTCCCCCAGGGAGGATTTCTTGGTAGGTAAAGTCTGAGTTCTTTTCCTTGGCTGTGTTGTCCACGTTTCCAGCGTGGTTTTGGACTCTGTGTCCTCCCTGGGGATGCTGGAGGTGGCAGCAGGGCCAGGGGTGCTGCTGGAATTGGGGTGATCCCTCTGGAAAACAGAGATGGATTTGGGAGAGCCCTGGAGCAGAGAAATCACAGCCACTGCTGCCACTGCAGGGTTCTCAAATCTGAATACACTGGAGGAAGGGCCACACTTTCCATTAAAAATCATTCTGAACTGCACCACATTTACCATTTTTGCAGATATTCCTCCAGAGAAAAGCCTTTAATCCTCAATGCTTTCCCTTCACCAGCCTGAGCTGAAAAGGTTTTATGTGCTGGGCTGTTCAGCCAAAAAAGCTTTGGGAGTTTTCATATTCCCCAGAACAGCAGATTTTCCACAGGAAAGTGGAAAGTTTATCTACATCGTTTTCCTGATGTAAATATTCCAGGGGTGACACAAACAGCTTTTTAACTTATAAATAGCAAGTGCTTTTATGGCTCAGTGACCTGTCAGAGCCTGCCACAATTAACCACATTTAATAAATATGGGTTTGATTTTTCCCCTGGGTCCCTCCTCACCGTTTGGGTGGAGCCTCTGGGCCCTGCAGGGTCCTCTGCAGCTCCCCAGCCCACAGAGCTGCGAGGGACTGGAGCTTTCTTCTCCGATTTTTGGGCAGGTGGGGAGGGAGGCACATCCTTGGATGGGGGAAAGAGCTTTTCGTGGTCACTGATCATCACAGTCATCACCTTCTGGACCTGGGGGGTGCCTGCAGGGATTAGAGATTGTCAGGGGCAAACCCAGCCACAGGACCCCTCACATTTTCTGCTTGGTCTTTCTGGTGTCTAAAATGGAGATGGAACAGAAAACAAGGAGCAGGATCATAAAGCCAAATAAATAAATGTAATCAGTAAAAGTAAATGAGTACCCACATTTCTTTGAGTTTCCTCTGCTCCCCCAAGAAGGATTTTTCACCTTCCTGCTCTAAGCAGAGATGACCTCACCAAATCCCTGAATCTGCTGAACAGTGTAATTCCTGAGGGGTTTTCATCCCCACAAACACCTTTACAGCCCAACAAAGTCAGGGCCTGACTCTGTCCTGCTGTACCCACTGTGCCCAGGCACATTTCTGCCTTTCTTTCAGCTCCACCACAGAAAATCTTTAATTTCAAGGCTGTGGATGCAGCTCAGGATTTCAGCATGCCAGGTGTTCCTATGAAGTTATTCCAGGAGTCCCTTTTACCTCTCATGATGACTGCAGGGTCCTCCACCCTGGGTCTGATGAGGTTCACTCCAATCACTGTTGCCAGGTTATCCACACTCATCTTGTTAATGCTGGAGTTCAGTTGTATTTCATAGAGAAACCTGCCAGAATTCCAGGGCAAACATTTCACATCAGAGGTAATAATGAAAATAAAGAAAAAAATGAAAAAAAAAAAAAAGCAAAAAAGGTAATAATGAAAAGCCTCACTGGCGAAAAAAATCCTGATTCATCCTCCCAGCTCTTCCTCTCAGTCACAAGGACAGAAACATTTGACCTTAGAACTGAACTGGGTCCTACAGGCACCAGAATGAAAACTAGAAACAAATCAGAAAGGAAGGGAACCCCCTCATCAAATCTCCAACCTGAGAAAAACCACCCAGGCTGGGTGAAACCCAAAGGTTTTGGTGCACAAGGCTTTTGTCCAGTAAAACTACACCTGGTTTTAATTCTCAGGTTGAGTTTGAGGGTGGTGGTTCATGCTCAGACACTGTGAGGGGATTCACCCCAGGGGCTGAAATTCTCCTCCACAGAAATCAGGATCTGGTGACTCAAAGGGACCAAAGCCCAGTTTGGGAAGGCTCTGCCTGCAGGATCCACCCCTTGGGAGGACATTTCTGCTCCCCAGCACCAACCCTGAGCTGCCCACGCCTCGTGCAGAGCACTGACCTGCAGATGTAGCTGAGGAGGTTGTAGTTGTCCTTGGGGAGGAGGGACAGCTGCTTCAGGAGCTCCTGGTGGCCCTAAAGGGTGAAAAACATCTCCAGGAGGATTCACAGGCACGTTGGGCCCAAGAACAGCTCTTGGTCACTGCAGTCCTGCTGTGTGGGGTCTCCTCCTGGAGCAGAGGGGGGTCCCAGCCTGGGGACTGTGGTGGCACTTGGGGACAGGGTCAGTGGTGACTGTGGGGTCATAGGTGATGATTTTGGGGATCTTTTCCAAGCTTAGTTCATCCATGACTCTGATTTTCCTGGCATTTGCTCCCCTTGGAGTTTTATTTCTCTTTGGGGCACGGAGAGGTTTGCAGGGCTCAGCAAGGAGGGGCAGCCACAGGAGGAGCAGGGTCCCCTCCAGCCCAGCACGTGTGGGGTGAGCTCTGGAAAGAGCTGATCTCAATCTCCTCAAGTGTCTTTATAGAAGCATTTAGGGCATTTTTAGCCCCAAGGAGAAGCAGAAATTCAAGCTTTAAAATTCACAAAGCCATGAGGCCAACTTGGGAAACCCCACCGGCTTTGGGGGAGTTTTTCTTTTTAATTTTTTTCCTTCTTTTTTCCCTCCCCAGATTCCAAAGCTCAGCGGCTGATACTGCTCCCAGCACTGCCCTGGCACTGAAAATGATGTTAAGGCCATGAGGAAGAAAACAAAAGCCCCTTTACCTTTGTCTCATGCTCACAGCACTGCCCTGGCACTGAAAATGATGTTAAGGCCATGAGGAAGAAAACAAAAGCCCCTTTACCTTTGTCTCATCAGCCTCCAGAGCCTGCCCACAGAGCAGGAACTCCTCGTACTGCAGCCAGGGCACCGCGGGCTCCGGGAGCTCCCGCAGGTACAGCTTGAACAGGGAGGCCACGGTGTGGACATCGGTGTCCCTGCAAGGGAAAGGGACAAAAACCCAGCAGTCCTGGCCCTGTCTGAGCCCTGTGTGGAGCTGTGGAGACAGAGAGGTGGAAATGGGGACACCGGGGCAGCCTGGGGGATCCACGGCCAGGGAGATAAAAATGGAGATTTTCCCCAGCTTGGGGGTGCCAGGTCCCAGTGCCCAGACCTGGGCTGCCCTGGGGCAGCAGGAAATTCCCTCCAAGGGCTTCTGCTTCCTCCCAAAGCCAAGATTGGGCAAGCACAAAGTCCCAGCCTCAGCTTTACCCTGTGCCCTTCCCTTGGACATCCTGGAGCCTGCCAGGCAGTGCCTGTTCTGGCTGCCCCATCACCCTGGCACAGCCTTGGCACAGCCTTGGGGCAGCCTTAGGCACAGCCTTAGGCACAGCCTTGGGCACAGCTTTGGGCACAGCTTTGGGCACGGCTTGGGCACAGCTTTGGGCACAGCTTTGGGCACAGCCTTAGGCACAGCCTTGGGCACAGCTTTGGGCACAGCTTTGGGCACGGCTTGGGCACAGCTTTGGGCACAGCTTTGGGCACAGCCTTAGGCACAGCTTTGGGCACAGATTTGGGCACAGCCTTAGGCACAGCCTTGGGCACAGCCTTAGG
Organism: Cisticola juncidis; assembly: GCA_013400215.1. Taxonomy (NCBI): domain Eukaryota; kingdom Metazoa; phylum Chordata; class Aves; order Passeriformes; family Cisticolidae; genus Cisticola; species Cisticola juncidis. Next base: position 56,178 of record VXBR01010274.1, on the reverse strand, counting down.
CACAGCTTTGGGCACAGCTTTGGGCACGGCTTGGGCACAGCTTTGGGCACAGCCTTAGGCACAGCTTTGGGCACAGCTTTGGGCACAGCCTTAGGCACAGCTTTGGGCACAGATTTGGGCACAGCCTTGGGCACAGCTTTGGGCACAGATTTGGGCACAGCTTTGGGCACAGCTTTGGGCACAGCTTTGGCACAGCTTTGGCACAGCTTTGGGCACAGCTTTGGGCACTGCAGGAGCCAAAGCCCACATCAGCTGCCCCTGGCATGACACAGGGATTGTCTCAATTTCCCTGCTCTTCTTTGTGAACCTAAAATCCCTTTTCTTCACCCACCAGACACCTCCAGAGCCTCCCTGTTTAAGGAGTGGGAGCTGCAGCTCTGGAGCATCACCCTGCCCCTCATCACTGCATTCAAATGGGTGGAGAACCAAGGAAAAGAGAGCAAAACCCTTCTCCCATCTCCCATTCCAAGCAAACCCTTCTCCCATCTCCCCATTCCAGGCAAAACCCTTCTCCCTTCTCCCATCTCCTAATCCAAGCAAAACCCTTCTCCCATCTCCCAATCCAAACAAAACCCTTCTCCCATCTCCCAATCCGAACAAAACCCTTCTCCCTTCTCCCATCTCCCAATCCAAGCAAAACCCTTCTCCCATCTCCCAATCCAAGCAAAGCCCACCCTGTTCTCCCAAGGGTCCAAGCAAATCCTCCCCTGCTCAGCCTCCCTTCCCAGAGTGGAATCCCTGGGATTCCAGAGCAGCAGCAATTCCTGGGATGCTCTGCCAGGACAGAGGTTTGCAGCTTTGCAGCTTTGCAGCTTTGCAGTTTGCAGCCCTGGTATTTACATCCTGTCAAGGGGACACTGTCAAGATCATGAGCCTCTGATCTGACCTGCCTTGAAGTGGCTGAACTCTTATAAACTTCAAGCAAAAATCCCCCAGGTCAGTTACTTTTAGGACTTGTTGATCCTGTAAAATTATTATTTTTACAAACTATTATTTGAAATAGTTGAATAAAACTATTTGGAATTTGAATAAAACTATTATTTTAACAAACACACATAAATACAGAGGGACTTGTTCAGAGCTGTGTTTTTGTAGGCCCTGTTGGAGTCCAGGACATTCCTGTGCCCACCCTGGAGGGTTTGGGGACAGGACAGGGGGTCTGGGGTCTGTCCAAGGGGTCAGAGCCTCACACAGAGCCCAGGAGGACACTGCCTCTGATCCCTGCCATGGCAGTGAATGCCCACAGTGTGTGAACAATCACAAGCTGAGAGAATTCAAAATAAGCAGGATTTAGTTTATCATAGAATGTAAATGTAGAATCTGGGATTTTTAGTATCTGGGGCTGAAGGGACAAGCTGGAGGAATTGGGGAGTGGCCCCTGTGCTCCTTGTTCTTGCTCTCGTCCCCCATCTTTGGCTGAGTTGGATTTTAGAGATTGGTTTAGAGTAGAAATGCCATGTTAGCATAGGCAGTGGGCATTGGTACAATTCTGTCAATAAAAAGTGCATTTTGGACAGGGTTGGGTCAGGGGTGCTGTACATGAGGTGTGGGGCTCTCTGAGCCGCCCAGTCCTGCTCTGCTGGGGATGCCCTGCAGAGCTGAGACAGAACTGAGATAATGCCCCTGCCAGGGAGGCCTGGCAGAGCTGAGACAGAACTGAGATAATGCCCCTGCCAGGGAGGCCTGGCAGAGCTGAGACAGAACTGAGATAATGCCCCTGCCAGGGAGGCCTGGCAGAGCTGAGACAGAACTGAGATAATGCCCCTGCCAGGGAGGCCTGGCAGAGCTGAGACAGAACTGAGATAATGCCCCTGCCAGGGAGGCCTGGCAGAGCTGAGACAGAACTGAGATAATGCCCCTGCCAGGGAGGCCTGGCAGAGCTGAGACACAACTGAGATAATTCAGAATAAACACCCTTGGAAACTGCACTGGGGACTCAGCCTGTCTGCTCTGGCTCTGTGAAACACTCAGGGCAAAGAGAAGATGAAAATCCTGATTATTACCTCAGGGAACAGAAACCCTGAGAGGCCCCACCAATGCCCTGCCCTGGGCACTGTGGGTGCCTGGACTGCAGCAGCAGCTTCCTAACACTGCCCCTCAATCCTGCCGTGGTCCTGTGCCCTCCTTCATGCCCAGGAATCTCCTCTCAGCACCCTCTGGCTCTGTTTTTGTGGTTCTGCTGAATCTTCTCTCCTCCTCACGCCCTCCTGGAGGGCTCAGCTGTCCTGGGGGGGTGGGACTGGGGTTTTCCCCGGGGTTTGGGATGGCACTGGGGGTGGTTTTCCCCAGGATTTGGGGTGGCACTGGGGTTTTGCCCGGGATTTGGGGTGGGACTGGGGTTTCCCCCGGGATTTGGGGTGGGATTGGGGTTTTTCCTGGGATTTGGGGTGGGANTTGGGGTGGCACAGGGGTTGTTTCCCCAGATTTGGGGTGGCACAGGGGTTGTTTCCCCAGATTTGGGGTGGCACAGGGGTTGTTTCCCCAGATTTGGGGTGGCACAGGGGTTGTTTCCCCAGATTTGGGGTGGCACAGGGGTTGTTTCCCCAGATTTGGGGTGGCACAGGGGTTGTTTCCCCAGATTTGGGGTGGCACAGGGGTTGTTTCCCCAGATTTGGGGTGGCACAGGGGCAGCAGTGTTACCTGTGGAACTCAGGTCTCTCCCCGGCGTCGAAGGCGTCCCGGAGCTCCCTGACCAGGTTGTCCTGGCCGGGCAGGCGGAAAATTCCCTCCTCATCCCGGCCGTGCTCCCGGATGAACTCAGCACATTTCTGCACCAGGATGGGCACCCGGGGCTGCCCCAGCCTCTGCTCACAGGCCACGGTCTCTGCCAGGTGCTGCCCGAACACCGCTGGGACGGGCACAGGGCACAGCTCAGCTCAGGGTTTATCTGGAATTTTAGCTTTTCCAGATTCTGCATTCCTAACTCTGAACTTCATATAAAGTGTTAGCAAGTTCTCCTCACAGTTAAGACAAAATAATCTTTTTCCAACCCCAGAATCAAGGACTTGCTGGAGCTTTGGACCCAAAAAGTGCAAACAACAGGAATTGAGAAGGGAAAACTGTGAGGATGGGACTGCATAACCTGAAGCTGTAACTGGACAATTAACCCCAATATAGAAATGGACCAAAACTTATAAAAGTGTGAAAATTCATGACCGGGTGTCCATCTTGTGTCCATCCTGGGTGTAGCCTCCACCAGGCTCTTGTACTGCCCAAGGGGCACCTTTAAAGGCCTTTTAATAATAAATACCTATTTTATT
>VXBR01010273.1:168209-210249 GCA_013400215.1 Cisticola juncidis | reverse complement strand
AGAAAACCTCATGGTAACAAAACACAAATAAAAATGTAAGTATGAATGGTTATGTATATAAATATTATATACATGTATTTACATATTTATGTGCATATAAATGCATGTGTACATTTTCATACACACATGTAAATGTACATATACAAATATACATGTATATAATATATATAAATACATTAAAATGCAATTCTATGGATTTTACTACTATAGGCATTGAAGTTTTAGCCTTTTTCTTACACACAAATATTTTTCTCCCTTAATTATTTTTTCTTGAAATGCTGCTCCTTCATAAAGTATAAGTATGTTGGTAAATAACATATTCATACAAAAGATAATACTTCAAGGATTTTTAGAGACTCCATAGTTTAATCACGTGCAATTTATGTTCTAGAATAACCAGAAATTTATTAATGCCTTTCAGAAAATATACTGCAGAAGTGAATTAAATATTAGGTCTATGAAGTATGAAATCTATAATGTAAGTACAGACTGACTATTGAGAAGCTGGAGAGCAGCTCTGTAGAAACATTCAGCTCAGTGAGTATTTGAAACCATAGACACTTTTTCCTTCCTGGACTTTTCTGTCTACTTTTCCCTTTTTCTTCTGTATCTTTACTTGTATTGATGGTTAGGTATTTAAATGAAGCAGTTCTTCCTTTCCAGTCATGTAGTCAAAATTCTGCTGCCTGTATCTTCAGCCCCTATCACCTCTTTAACCTTACGCATAACTTTGGCCTTCTTCATTTCTGTCTTTGTGTAACTAGCATAAATAAATTTCATCTGGATAATAAGTTTAAGATTGGAATAAAGAATGAATTTGTATTTCATTTTTTAGTGTATAAAAAGACTTAAACAATCATTTTACTGAGTAAAGTTTCCTTTAGATTAGTTAGCACTAGAAGAATATACTTTATAAAATAGAAAGTCTCATTGTTTTGCTTTAGAAAAGAGTCTGCAGAACTGAAAGGGATCCCTGTCATATTCTTTCTGAGTCAGTAAAGTTCATTACTAAAAGTAACAGTAAAAAAGGGAATGGCCTCCACTTGTTCTGGTTTGTTGTAGACATATATTATTTTGGGTAAGATTTATGATACTTGTCCTGAAATCAGAAGTACCTGTCACTTTACTATTGCGGACCTAAAGTTTTCATGGTTACCAGCTATAAGTTTGAAAACAAAATCCTAACTTGGGCACTAGATCTCAGTTTTATAATATCACATTCAGAAGACGATGATCCACAATTGTTTATGTATAAACCTTGGAATGTAACACTCAATCCAGACCTGAGCTATGCTTCTGTCTTTAATGGAGAGATAAGACATACTTGTCAAGACATAGGTTTCTGGTTTTTTTATAAGCTAAATAACTTTCTTTTAGGAGTAATATTAGTGAAGTCTACCTGGCAATGTTAATGTAGCAAAGAATGACTCTTACATGATGATGCACCTTTATCTTCAAAAGTGATTCATTTTGTAAAGTATTTTTTTTGGAAAATTTCAGATATGGTCAAGCCAAACTCCAGCCTCATCATATAATACACAATGCATCATATAACACACATCATTTAACAAAGTAGCAGGCTGCACACAGTGGAGCACTGTGAATGCAACAGGAAGGAACAGGAGCCTTACACCTGATCCATTTGTTAAGAATTTAACACGGCTGGAGCACAGTCCACACAATGTTTTTGAACATCTGTTTGGAAGCTATTCATGGCTAACCAGTGTAATACTCAGAGAAATTACAATGAATGATCTTCATAAAAATATATTCTGACGGCCTACATGAAACAGTCATTCATTTTTTGTTGCTTGCCTCATCTGATATTACAAATAAAAGAAAGTCAATTAGTACATGTTTTTTGGTGGTTCTCGCCACTTTGATAAATGTTGTTATAAATGAGAAATGACTAATTGCAAGCTTATATGTAGCTTGAACAATTAACCTCATGAGCCCCATGTGAAACTGAGTAAAGAAGAGTGATATGAAAAAATGCTGCTGGGAATTAATCCAGCATGTCAGTGGGTCAAACATTTCCTGTATGAGTGATGGGGAAAAGAGCCCAATAACTGAGCTGTTTCCATTTATTACAGTTCCACCCTACAAACAGCCTTATCTCTCTCTTTGGAGTAGGTGTCAGAAATGACCTTCTCATACTCAGTTTGTGGTATATACACACAATGGATTTATTTCACCCACTGTTTCTGTGTTCTGCTCTTTTTGTACTGTCACACTTCCCTTGAGAATGGGACACTATTGATACATCACACATCATGGGGCAAAATGCTTATGTGTCAACGCTGGGATATACAGAGATTGATGGGAGAATTAGTCTGGGATCATACTGACAGCATCAAAGTATCAAAGTTGCTGCAGGTTTTCTGAGGAAATGAGGTTAGATTGTTCTAGAGAACGGCCATCTACCTGGCATCAGATAGGCTGCCTCCCTTCTGAAACCATCTCACTTGCATCAGGTCTTCTCTTCATTGTCCATACTGAGGTGGTATATGTTTCCTCCAGCTCCAATATTTTGTTTACCTTTCAAAATACCTAAATTACTGTTCAACATTTTTTCACTTGTCTTTCTCTATATTTCCTCTCCTTCTTTTTCTTTTTTTCTTTCACTGGAAGAAATTGCTGCTTAAACTGTCCATGGTGATTGATACAGAGTGTTTTCAAATGCTGGAAACATATCTAGTAATTACACTGTTCAGACATGAAGATTGTATTACCTCAAATTGCCTGGAATGATGTCAATTTATCAAACTTCCTGTGAGAAGTTCATCTCTGCTGTAAAGTGATCACTCCTCTCTCTGTTAGCCTGCTTTATCTAATACAGAGGGTCCGGAGGGGATTTATGCACTCTCTTTTTCAACCTCATCTTCTTTTGGATTCTACTAGACCAACGGGGGAAAATGAGAATGTTTTGTGACTGCCTTGTTTATTTTATCATCTTTCAATGTAGTGGAGGGAGAGGATGTATAATTTGATTTGAAAGCCTGAGACAGTTAAGCAACAGGGCTTTGACAGAGCAGCAGTAATCATGTCTGTCTACTGAAGTAAAACACGCACCATTTGTATTCCAGACAGAAGATTTCAATTATGGTTGTTTAAGACTAACATATTAAAAAGCATAAAGATTCATTTCCTATTAAGCACTGCCTTGGAGAATCCTTTAATGCAAGTATGAAAGTGCACTTCCTGGACATTTTCCTGTCTGTTTAATGCTGACAGAAGGAAGAAATCATGTTTGTAACATTTGTCTACCTGTTAACAATCAAAAAAAAGTCTTACAAAATTATTTTTAACTTTTGGGCTAGCAGTAACAGAATAATTAACTTATAGTTAGGTGTACAAATGTAGTGTTCTTAGTCTTTTTTTCCATAGTATCATTCCAGTGCTTTCAGATTAGCTGACCTAAAAATAAATGTAAGGTTAAAAGGAGATTTGTCTTATTCAAAAGAAAATTATTCAGTGGCAATATGGACAAGTAACACTGAAAGATTAAAATTAATCATTTTTCTTTAATAACCTCAATTTATATTTTTCATGTGTTTCTTTCAGTTCTCTGATAAGGACATGTATTTTTAGATGATTCCTCCCTACCCTTAAGATCTGTGTTCTGTCTATTGTGAAACTGATGGTTTCCCATTGTACAGTTTGTCACTGAAATGTGAGCCAAAACTCGAGCTTTTGAACTTATTTCTGTTTGTTCCCTAGTGCTGCAAAAGTACTAAACAGTTCTAAACATGCCATGGTCAGACAGCAGACTAATCAAGCTAAGCAACAGTACGTCCTAAGTAAAATTTACTTTTGGAATTTCTCAACTTTTTACAAGGTCCTTGTTGGCCAAAAGCATACATGCAGCAAAGTCACCAGCTATATTCCTTTGACACATATTAACCTTCAAAGAAGAAGCATAATCAGGACTACTTTGGTGTCTCCAGAACCTTCTATTTCCCCTTGGAAATAGTAGAACCAATCTGCCTTTAATATTAGGAGCTTATCTATACTCAGTCTCTTCCAGTGTTTCACCTCAAGGAGAAACTTCCAGCTGGGAGACTAAAAAAGCCTTTTGTGATTTTATTAACTTTACTTAAAATAAAAGGTGTGTTTCTTTGCTTTGTATTTTACAAAGACATTGAGGCACTTTAATCTTTGAGGTAGCACATCCAGGGGACTCAACTAATTAGGCAAACACAGTGATGTACCACTGAGTAAGTCTGGCAAAATCTTCTATCCTGGATTTGTAGTCCAGAACACCAGTGAAATAATTCAATAAGTGCACTCAACAGGACTTAAAGGTCCTGATAACAAGGAAGGAAATAGGTGCTAAATATGATTCAAACCAGATTTAGCAACCCTTGATAACAGTTAATATTGTAATTTTCAAAATGCATTGCCACTAGGTCTATATCCTACACTCTACATTTTTTATACTCTGAGGCTTATGCACTCATTGTGATTCATTTTAAAATTTATAACATTTTTTCAGGGAGTAACTCAGGGACTAACTCTAGGTATTACTGAATTGCTTAGAAAATTTAGCTCCTTAATTCCAGGTTTGATTTAAGCTTACTGTTTAGCACATATATCCTCAAAGCACTTTTTCAGAAAGCACTGTTACAGATGTAGACTATAATCTTTGAGCTGCTTGCAACAATGAGCCATCTTTTTATTATATTTACACAGGCAATTACTATGATTTCATGTCCATGGCTCTTTAGAATCTCTCTAATAATACAAGTCTACAGTGTTACCTGTTGCTCCCATTCTCACTAACCAGTTTAAAGACTATTTCATTATTTGGTGCCTGCATTTTTTTTCAGTATGCTTTTACTCTTTCTTTCTAATGACCTAATGGACTAGTTCAGACATCCTCAGGACAGACTGTCCTGTGTTGCCTTATGCCAGAGAGAAAACCTGCTGTTACTGTGCCTGCTGTCGCTATTAGATTACATAGCATAAAAATCACTGTCCACTGAGGAAGATCACGTTGTCAGCACTGTCTACCAAAGAGACACTGAACAATTTACCTCCTATCTCCTACTGTGCTGTACTCCAGGAAAGCATTCAAGAAAAATAAAATGACTGTAGCTTGCTGTCAGGCTTAAGAATGTGTTCTGTAAAATATGCCATGAATAATTCTCTTCTTCACCATTTCTTTACAAGTCTAAGTATCCCAAGGAAAGATGTGTATAATTTGACAGTATTTTGCTATTGTGAAATAAGAATTTTAGCTCTATTGTCAAATTATGTGCATGAATATCTGCTAATACATCCCTTTTTAAAGTTATAATAGAAAAAAACCTGAATCCTCAATCAAGGAAAAAAATAAGCTAATACAGACCTATGTGTTTCTTGTACATATCTTCCTATCTGTTATTTTGTCAAATTGTTTTCTAACTACATACAATTAAATCCATATAAACTTGTATTTGGACATGACAAAGATGCTAGGGGAAAAAAATTACAATTTCATTTCATTTTATTCATAGAGCAAGAGCCCGCTCACCAGTGAGGTTTCTATGTATCACGTTAATTCATATGTAATGAGAAATACATCCCACATTATTTTTTAAACATACATACCTCTAGCAAAAGTACAATATTTTGTTTTAGTTGCTGTTTAGTTTTGTTATAGTTGCTGTTGCCATTTTTAGTGTAGTTGGATTGAATGTCATTGTGCATTTCAGCCTGAAGATTTTTTAAGTCTTTAAATTCCTGGGAGAGTTTTTTAAAGGGGCAAGTGTCATTACAAGGTGGATTTGATACAACAGCTGGAAACATGACACTGCTATCTTGTGGGAGCTCTTTTTCTTCATTTCATTTTGTGTCACTTCCCATCTCCCAATTTCAGTAGTATTCAGCTCAAAAAGCACAAATATATCTCCACATGTACAAATTCCCAAAAGGCAAAAAACTCAGGGTGCATTCCTTTCCTTCATGAATTCATTTGCGTGGAAGTGGGTTTGATTTTGATAAAATGTTACTTAAGGCTGTTTTCTTGCTTTTTCAGCGTGGCATAATTCATAGTCCCTTTTCCACATACACAAAGATGTTTATACAGCACTCTAGAATTCAGATTAGTGAGATTAAATGCAAGCTCATAGTTAAGGGAGTGCTAGGGAAAGGAATGAGGAAAATAATGTAACCCCTCTTGCATTGACAATAGATGGTGGCAAACACAGAATTAAAAGTTCTCTCTCCATGGTAGATCCTTAAACAGGCAGCTCAGGGCATTGAACAGTATATATAAAGCAAATTTAACAGCAGTGGTGTATAGTGACAAGAGAACGAGTGGAGATTTTCAGACTAGTAGGGCAAGGGTGTGAGTAGTTGAAAAAAATGGAGAAAGACATCAGCAGAAGCTGTGTGGAAAGAGTGAGAATCACGAGGCTTTTGGATAATTTAAAAGCCTAGGAAGTCTTTTTTTCCTTTGTTTGTTCCCCCATGTCTGCTTCCTTGGATCCTAATGTAGTTTGCAACTCCTTCGCTGATCTGAACTTGGAGAGGTTATTGAAAGTTGTACCTCAGCCTTGTCCTCTTTTGCCTTCTGTTCCTGACTGCAGCTGGCTTGGGTACCTAAGGGAGGGAGGGAGAGAGGCAGGAAGCAAGTCAGGGAGGAGGGAGGGAAGGCAGAAAGGCAGGAAGAAAGGAAGGCAGGAAGAAAGGAAGGCAGGAGGGAAGGAGGGAAGGAAGGAAGGAGGGAAGGAAAGGAAGGAAAGGAAAGGAAGGAAAGGAAGGGAGAAAGGGAGGAAGGGAGAAAGGAAGTTATATGAGTGAGAGGCTGTAGAAACTGCTGCTCTTAGAAAAGGTTTCCTTCTCTTTGTCACCACAATCCCATTTACAGTGTGGTCTGGGGCAGTAAGTGTACCTGTTTGCAATGTATGGACAATTGTGATGTGATTCTGACTCTCAACACCCTTGCTAAATTGACCAAGAGACAAGCAAACAATGGAAATCTCACCATTGTAGCTTTCTTACTAAACATGTGCAGAACATATGCAGAAAGGGAGGGAGAAGAAGAGAGAGAAAGAAGGAAACCATGAGAGGCAGGAAGGATTTGTTTTGTTGTCCCTTTTCTTCTTTAGCATAAACTGAACATTAAAACACATGGAAAAGTCATTTCCGAGGGTAAACATTTGTCAAAGAAAGAAAGAATTATTTTTAACAGTAAGATTCTATAGTTAAAAATAGCCGGCAGCATCACTTGTTCAGTACATGGCATACAGAAAGACCACTAGCAGGTAAATTGCTCCTGGGGAAGAAGGGGGAAGAAAGAAGGAGCAGAAGAAAATCAATGAACAGACATTTTTGTGGTGACTTTTGCATCTTGTGAGCTGGAAACTGGAAGCTTGAAATGGTCTTTGCACCTTGAGTCATCAATAATTTTTAAGCATCATTCTCAATAAAAGATGTGGGCCTGATGGAGGGTGATGGACTACTGATTTTAACTCTCCTCTTGGCTGAATTGCTTGTTGGTGCTGGCATTAAAAAAAAAAAAAAAAAAAGTGTCCTCTGCACCCCCATCCCATTTTTTAAAAATGTATTTCAACATGAAGCTTTTAAATATTTTATATCTAGAGTGCCTTTTTCATTAAGAGTACACTTTTATTTCTTGACATTGAGAAAATGAATCAGGATCATCACTTTAAAAATTTTTGTTTAAATGCAGATTTTGAAAGGCTGCCAGGGTTGAATAAAGAATCCCTGCAGAACAAACACTATAAAAATCAATAGTGTTCTTTCCAGGGAGGTATATTTATCTGGTCATGTCTCATTGCATTTCACTGTAGCACTTTTTGTAGTTTTAAGCCTTTTTTCTTTCATAAAAATAATGCCTTGTACCTGGTTAAACTAAAAAGGACTGTTGCACTCTCTGGGCCTTAAATAAATAGCTGATCACCATAACTAAACAGACAGTTCTTAAGGTTCTTTTTTTTTATTTTTGCAAGGGAGAATTCCAAATCACCTTTAAATATGTTATTTAGCATGTTACTGGCATACATATATACATATATACACATATATACATATATGTGTATGTATCAGGAGAAGGCAAGTAGCAGCAGGACAGTGAAGAGCCACATGGGACTTGGTACTCAGCTTGGTATATTTGCAGCCGAAAGGAAAGATGTCTAAAGGCTCTTAGAGAATTTATACCCATGGACTGTAGACACTGATATTTCCATAATTTTAAACCCCAGGTATATAATGTATAATTTTCAGCAACTAACTAAATAAATAAATAAACAAACAAACAAAGCAAATCAAATTCTATACAAAAAGGGGAAAAAAGTTGTCTTGTTCTGCATTGGATCAGCAAATCCATAGCTGGAGAAATAGATCATAGATATTTCCCTTCACATATGATACCTAAGAGATTATTACATGTGCATAAAAATATTGCAGCAATGACATCTTGGCCTTCGGATTGCTGCACAACCTTGGCAGGGAGGAAGAGAGAGGACAGAGGAGGTACTGGATCAAGTGTTCCTGGAGTCTTCTATTAGTGCTGAAAAACAATTCTTGAGTAAGTGAGCACTAAAATACACAAGTTATAATGACCACCATAGCAATTTGTTGTCTAAATGAAAAAGTTGCAGTGCCAGAGATAAACTACAGTAGAATTCCTGAGCTGCAATAAAATATCCTGTCATGCAAATGTCAGTGCTCTGTTGGGTTTTATAAATTATGTACTTCTGCCAGCTCAGATGCAGCTTGGGAGTCTTGCCTATTACAAAGTTTTGCCAAAACACTTCAAAGTGTTGCACGTATTTTTTGTATCAAATGGTAACATATTTTAAAGTCAAGGGCTGGATTCATCTGTCTTCTATTTTTTTTCTCAGTTCTCATCAAGTAAATGTGAACTGTTGGATGGTGCTTAAGCATCACAAATTAGGGTTCAAAGTCATGTTGCCAATATTTAATGCTAGAAAATATGGCAGGCTTTACAATTTTTGTCATCAATTGTATTTCTACTTCTATTTTGTCCTCTGGGCTTAGCCAGAAACTTTTATACATGGGATTCAGATAGCAGAAGAAAATCTTCAAGTTTGTTTAAGCATCCTGCTTGTGAATGCTATTTCGGTCAAATTAGATTGCCAGAGCATGACAACAATGTCATTGATTTATTAAGTTTTGAAGTCCTTCCCAAATACACATTTCATTAATTTGTTTTGTTTCTCTTTCTTTTTTTTTTTTCTTTTTTTTTTTCTCCTTCTCCAAACATATGCTTCCTGGAAGGATGCTTTGTTTTGGACTGAATAAAATTCATGCTATGCTGTGATCAGTGTCCCTCTGAGGCTTTGTACAAATGACCAAATATTTATATCCCATAGATAAAACCAAGAGTGAAGGGATGCAAGCCTATCACATGAAAAGTGAGCAAGCCTAGACTTTGCAGGGATTTGCTATATGACAAGAGAGAAAATTCTGCTAAATCTTGTATCCCTCCTAATTCAACCGCAATTAACTCACAACTACAGGTAAGGACAGATTGTGGTCTGTAACCTGCAGGAAAAAGCCCCTTTTGATCACTTCATCCTCAACTTTGTATCTCTTAATATATACTTTAAAGTACATTGAAGTGAAATGGTGACAGATTGAATGGTGCATGACTTCTTCAGGCATGAGTGATGGAAATGTCTGAGAGACAAGGTAGATTAAGGAGCTCCTGACACCTGTGCTGTGAGAATGTTGCCCCTTATTGGATGGGCAGCAGGCTGGATCAATGAAGCAACACACCTGAGTTATTCTTGACAAAGGTCACTTCAGTAGAGGTGTTTACTTTGTAGATCCCCTGAAGCTGTGGTGGCACAGCCAAGGGAGAGCAACAAACAGAGATGATCTGGCTAAAACTGAAGTAAGGTAAAGGATCAGGAACCAAACAGAAACTCTTAAAAATCTCCAGTATGTAACAGCGTCTCTGATAGTACATATAATCTTTTCCTAAGGCCAGATTGTGATGCCACATTAGCAAGGAAAAATAACGTTTGTAACTCAGATGAACTTGATTTAGATTCCAACTTGAACACTCTAAGGAAATGAATGTTCAGGTCTAGGCAATGATCATGATATACAAGTCAAAATAAATTGCACAGATATTTTTTTTTATTGTTGAACTCTTCATATTTTTAAAGATATTTAACCCTGAATATGGTAGTCATTTAAATGCAATTCTTTTGTAGAATAATTTTCACTAGCCAAGATAATATTTTTGCTTATGAAAGCACTGTCGTGGTTTGAAGGGGAAGTGAGGGGTTTTTTTAGGAAGTAGTGGTCAAACCAATCAGTCCTTAGGGTGGATTGTTGGCACCTTTGGTGGCCACTAAGAGCTTGGACACGCCTCTGAGGACACGAGGGGTAAAAGCAGGATTTCCCAGCAGGACCCTCTCTTTTCCTGGCTTCGCTTTCGGAGAGGAGCATCCTTCTTCTCCTCTCCCCTGCCCAGGCCTGCCCAGGCTGAGTGGGGGAGGGGAGAAAGGTGGGCCTGGCTGAGCAAGGTGGGCCCCGGGGTTGGGAACAGAGGGAGCTGGACTGGAGCTGGTCCAGCTTCCATCTAGGATGGAGGGGTGGAGAACTTTGTAGGTGCCTTCCGTCCCCCTCCCCGTCCNCGGCCCCAGGGGTAAATGGGGGGGACCTGTGTTCCAATATGAGAAGATGGCTGGTTTTTGGTACTTGGCCAAACATCCTTAAAGAGCCCTGTTGCAGTTTTGGTCCATGGACGGCGGTGAGAGCGCTGGACATGGAAGGGAGGGTGTCACCCTGGCAGACTCCGGGCGGTGCCATGGGTGACGTGGGAACACGGGATGGTGGACCTGTGTTTCCTGTGGGAGGTCTGTGGTGCAAGAAAGACTCCTCTCATCCTGGATGGAATGAAGATTGTTTGTTTTTAAGGGATGATGATTTGGATTAGGAACCCAGGGTTGTTGAGGGATTAAGCAAGTGGATGAGGGTAATGTGCTGGGGTCAACTGCATGAGTATGTATGGAATGGAAATTGGGGGGAGGAGAAGAAGTGTTCAGGGAGGTTTTCTTTTCTGCTTTTGGGTGGTTGGGTTTTTCTTTTCTTTTCTATTGTCCGTTGTCATGTAGTTTAATAAATTGTCTTTCTATTTCCAGTACTAGGCCTGCTCTGCTCTGTTCTTGATCACATCTCACAGTAGTTCATTAGGTAAAATATACACTCATGGGTGCATTGGCATTTTGTCCAGTGTCAACCCATGACAAGCACCTGCTTACATTACAGTGACTTCAGAGACATGTAAGTATGTAAGAAAACACTTCAGCTCATACTTGAATAGCTTTTTTTCTCAAGTGAGAAATTCAATTAATAACCATTAGATATGTTCATGAATACAATTAGACATGTTTCTAAATTTGTAATGAATAAATTAATTGTTCTTTGGTATAGTAAAATGATCCATTACTGAAACTCATCCCTTGAGTACTTTGAAGATTTGTATTTCAGCCTTTTACAATATCAAGAATATTCTAAACACTGAATGTGGTTTATGCAACATTTTCTCTTTTATTATTAAAAAGTCTTTACATGGATTTGGAAAAAAAAAATTATTCCAATGCAAGAATGATCTTCTTATCAAATAATTCATTCATAAATAAAAGGAACAAAATTATCTTTTATTTTTTTTCCAGAGGACAATGAAATGTAGGCAGAAATCATACCTTCTGCTTTTGAAAATACAGACATGTCTGAGAAAAAGCTGTTTTATATTTTGTTCAAAGCTTTGAAGATTGCTTTCCAAGTAAACAATAACTCCTATTTGCTTTTTTTATATGCAGGCCCACTGTCTGGATTTCAAACATTAAAACCAACAGCTGTATTGCTGATGTATTATTGTGAACCAGTGTATTTGTACCTGCATGAATTATATAATAATTATATAATTTGAGCTTCTTTGAATATTTGCTGTCTTGTAACTACATATTCTTTTTCATCAAAGAAAACAAAAAGATTTCCTTTAAGTTACAATTAAAAATGTAAATAAGTGAGCAGTGTATCTATCAACTTATCTTTGCATGTACACACATAAGAGTGGAGATGAACACAAAACACATCTAAAGTAAGAAAATAAAGGCTGATTAACACTGTGGTTGCTCTTTGTAATTCATAACGGTTAATGTTTATTGTTTAGGAGAATGAATTGGGAGCTGGGATCAAGAGGAAATTCCTGTCAACAGAACACCACATGTAAAAGCATTATGTGGAGGTTATGGTGTTACATACTACCAGAAATCTTTTACTAGATTTGATGCTCCACTGTTATTCTGGTCTAGAAGTCCTGATGTTTCATGTAATGGTTACCTCAGCCATGATGCTTAGCACCACAATAAGAAATAGACTGATAATGGCTTCTTTGTTCTCCCTTCTCTGCTCTACCTCTCTGACATCTTAACTGTGGAAAAGTATTGTGACCCTTGAAGAAATGCCTTAATATAGTAATCAGATCAGTAACTTGTTCAACTCTGAGATCAGAATCACTCAACATTTTCCTTAGGCATTCATGATTTTTGGTTTTCTTCTTTTCTTCTTTTTCTTTTTTTTTTCCTCTTTCACTGAAGTTTCTTCATGGCAGGTAAAGTGCCTTATGAGATCTCTTCTGAAATATATTCTTGCTTTAGGAGACAGCTTTCCTATCTTTCCCAAAAACAAAGGACAAAAAGTCTTTGAACTCTTGAAAGACTGATGCACATGCTTCCTCTGTAAGCAATATGAGTATTAATGAAGGGAGAAAATTGAAGCAATTGTGTTTCAAACGAAATGAGAACCTAAGAAAAATCTCCTGTGAGAAATAAGGAGTCAATTTAAAAATAGGTTAATACATATAGCACTAAAAGTAAACAAAGAAATAAGAGAAAAAAAATCTATCTCAAAATTCAGACATCCAAACAACACTGTCCTAACATATGGATCTCACTGCAGTCCCAGATATCAAAGCCATCATCCTCTAACCAACTGCCACTCTTCAGCGTCCTTCAGCTTATGCTAATGATGCAGGCATTGAAGGCTGATACTGGGAAAACAGAAATTCAGACCTTTAAATGTCAGACTTTTCATTTTTGAATACTTTACTCTTCTATTCTTATCTTTTTCTTAGTCCACATCCTTTTGTTAGTTTTTTTTCAGATGGCACCTCAGTAACCCTGTTAGTCAGACCATGGTTATGAGGATACTCATAACTCTGGATACAGTCTTCTGGTCATTTCCAGCATAGGACAAAGTTGATGAGAGTCACAGTGCAAAAAATTTGCACAGAATTTTCATCTGTTGATGAGAATCACAGTGCACAGAATCACAAAATTTAAAATCACTCCTCATTTGTCATTAGAAAATAGATTTTAGAGAATTCTAGTTGCAAAAGGGCTTTTTGTAAAAAGAAAATAAAAGGGATAATAAAGAAGGAGGGAGGATTCCATTATGACAGGCTTCTTAAAGAAAGAAATGTTAAAAGAATCTCTGTCAGCTCCAGTAATAATCCTGACTCTGGCAGCATAGTGGTGATGAATCCTTGTGTTCTCACCAAGAGTCTCTTTTCAAACATGCTGTCATGGGAATTGGCATTGTTAAAATGAGCGTGTTCTGATGGTGCTTTTACTCCTGCAAGCATCACATCAGGTTCATCCCTACATAAAAGCAAACTCAATGGTTCTGGACAATTACTAAAGCAGAAGAGATATTCATGCCTGCTAATCTATGCTTACTGTGTGTGGGAGTCTGACCTGCAGCTCAAACTCAGTTATATACACTGAAAAAGCAGTGAATGTTTCTAAAACAAATGCTTTGTGAGTTGTTTTTATCTTCTTAATCTCTTAGGAAATATTTATGATACATGATTTAGAAGGTTAAAGAAGCCCAGACTTGTTTGCATGACATAAATTAAAGCCATCAATATACAATTCATTACTCCAGTTTCTCAGAGTGGAAAGAAAGGATGCTGCCATTGTTGCTGTCCTTTGGAGGCCAGGGTTGATATGTAACAGCAGGTGCCTTTGAATGAAATGTTGTTGGTGCTTGTAAAGGCAGACTGCCCAAAGCTGCATCTTTTTTTATTTAGGAAAAGGCCATTGTTTCTTTTGTTGCACACTATCAGGGGAAATCTTTGTAGAACTCAGGCAGATTAAATGACACTAAAGTTTTAAGAAACATGGACACACTTGAGTTCATGAACATTACAGGTCAGTGGTCACATTTAAACATGCTCATACTTGAATGCTGTCCTCATGTTTATCTAAGCCTAGTCATCCTGAAACTGTAAGATAATCTTCAGCTTTAATACTAGTTTTTTTGAGAATTTTTTAGTTATTGTTTTTTCATGTTTCAATACATAGAGAAATGAAATATTTTTCTTCACACAAAAAGCCTTAGTAATAGTTAACTGTCATGATAAAGCAGATGAAAAAGAAATGAGCCTCAAAGAGGTAACTAGGGAAGCTCTAATGTCAAATATTACAGATATTATTTTTTGGATTTGAGTTGAAATTTTGGGAGCAAGGTAGTGTACATGTCTAGTTACAGTCTCTATGATTGTGTAAGATTGATAGTTCTCAAATTTTGGAAACAGATTTAAATCTTCTGCCATTTCATATAAAGTTGAATTATATCCTATCATGCAGTTGAATTTCAGTGCATCATTTTGTAGAGATTTGGGTTCTATTTCTGTGTTGAAGCTGATGTCTCTAAGCAAGATTCAAGGTAATTACTACTTCTGCTTGCTAAATCTGCAAATAGCAGTATTCAGTCTTCTAAGTTGCATCAATTAGAAGAAAGTCTGCATGCATGAGTTGAAAACACCAGTAATGAAATAATATTGGTGTTGGGATGTTTTACCTGTGTCACAGCATCTTCCAATAAAATCCTTAAATTTCTTCCTCATTTTTACAATATGCTAAAATATATTAAATTTAAACTATAATCAAATACAACCCATACAATTTATACAAGTGCAATTAAATATCATAGCCTTATCAAAGCAAACTAAACATGTTTGATTGTTTTCATTGTTCTTTTTTATTTAAAATTAGCCCATTTTGAGAAAATAGTCTTCCAGCAACCAGTTTTGTCAAGGTTAATTAAAAAATATTGTCAGTAGAGCAGAAGATTTTGTCTGCTTCTAGTTTGTAGCTTGTTATCTAGGTTATGTAAGTATCTTTCGGTCCTGGGTTTTTCAAGTGAGAAGTCTCAGTTTTTAATATTTGGTCTGTGCCTTATGCCCATTATACCTTTAGTATCTCTACATTTAAGACTGTGTTGAAATAGCACACCGGCTATGAATGTAATTTTTGATAAGCAATATGTCCAAAACCAAATCATGGCAGAGAGCAGTCTCATTATATGGAAAGGAGAATGTAACACCTAGGCCAATTTTTTCTGGATGCATCAGGAGTCATTTAGGATTTGTAGAAAGCTTTATTCCTCATGCACTGCTGCTGAGCTTCCTCCATTACAAAACAAAGATCACCTTTTTCATAAGTAGGTGGAAAGTCAAAGGTTCAGGCAGAGGGCAAATATTTATTGGAAAATAAATTGTCAGAATTTATTTGACATCTGTATTTGAACAACACTTAGGTGACTTGGGACAGTACTTCATGAAGAATAATATTTTGTTAAAACAATAAAAAAAAAGGCTTTAATCTAAATTAATCCTCCCTTTTGCACTCCCTCCTCTCCCCCCCATATGAATATTGAAAGGAGGTATAATTACAAGATGTGTTCAATTTGCACTTGATTTGTTTGACAAGCTCCAACCTGCAACAGTCAGTGCTTTGTGCTTCGATTCAATATTTCAGTTGTCAGCAGATGTTCAAAGGGACCTGCAGCTCCCTGTGCCTTGTAGCTGACATCAGGGAGTGTGTTCAGAGCTGTGTATAACAACGTCATGCAGGAAAGTGATATACAGTGATTGCAAGCTGCCAATCGCTCCAGAACATCAGGCTTTGGAACACATTGCATTTGCTTGCTGATGTATTATACCTCTCCAAATAAGGTGATAGTCTGTGAAAATTAGGATGTGTGGTACATGCTGAGGCAAAAAACAAGTGTGCAGGGAGGTGCTCAGATATCCTTGTTTCTCTGTTAGAGCTAGCAGGGCATTTAGGATCATTTTCAGCACAAGTCAGTCAGAATAAAGCATTTTCAATAGATAACTTTTCTCCTGAGAAGTATATTGCTAGCTGGAATGATTTTTCTTCTCTGTGGAACAACTCCTCACATGTGGCACTTTCCATAACCAGAATCGGACAACAAGAGATTGCCATAATATTAAGACAAATCCATGAAATAGCTGCACTTTGTATAGTGCAAAAGGAGAAGACCAGTGAGTCCTTGGGACAGCAAAGGCATAGCAATATCTATCTAACTCATCTCAGACCACCCTCATCCCACATTTCTACTATGGTTTTCATTTGTTCTGTCTTTTTTTACATCAGATAATGCATTATAATAAAACAGAAGATCGGGGTTTGCACTTGATGGTAATCCTGCAGTCAAGGATGGCATTCTGGCAAAACAGACATCAGAATTGATCCTGACCTGATCCTTTAAGGATCTGGAAATTGTCAGCCCCTTGGAACCCAATCTGGTATGCTTAGCACCAAAGGAGAACTGCTGTGTGCATCACTGCTCAGCACCTTGACAGGGCAATGATCAAGGCAAACAAACTTGGGGGAATTGGTTAGACAGTGCTGCACATGTAGACCCAGAAAAATGAAAACATAGCAAAATATTTTGACACCTACTGCAGGATGACCTTAGGTGGCAGCAGCAGAGAGCCCAAAATTGCTCAAACAAGGGATTGTGATGTCTGATCTTTTTCTGAGCTCTGTCCCAGTCCTGGTTACATGCCCTCTCTTTGGGAACTCAGCAGGCTGCGATGCAGCCCCCATCATGCAGAGGCTTTGAGGGGTGAGTACTGAAGAAAGTCCTGGCCTGCAGTTAGGATGGAGCCCTGTACTGTAGAGACAGAAACCTTCTTTTCCCCAGTAACCTTCCAAACTAACTCTAGTCTTGACGCTGAGGACCTTGTTGTGTGGCTATTGAGATTGTTTTAATTTTAAAAATTATGATAAGAAATACAATTTCCCACTAATTAATGAAAGCCAAGGCTTTTTATGAATAGAGCTAAACTATGACAAACTTAAGTTAAAAGACTTATCCATGTGAAACAAAGCTCTGTTCATCTTTGCAATTAACTACTTAAAAATTGGAGGTAGTGCCTCTTATAGTGATTTCCTTTCCAGATCTGACCCATAAAATACTTTTTCATAGTGTGTGAGGTAATGTGAAAATCTACATAATGGGAGCAGTATACATGCTCATGTTTCTTAATGGATGATACAGACAAGACACCTGCAAAGTCTTTACCAGAGCACTGAGAGATAAAATGAAGGATGAAGAAGGGTGAAAACAAAGAATTCCCATATGCATTGCCTACTGTAAGTGTGTTCTTTCAGACTAATGCTCTGTCACCTTATAGGTTATGGCAAGCAAGTGTAGCACAACATAAAAAAATAAGTGTAAAACTAGAGTTTATTTATAAAATAAATACATTGAATATGGAAAATACCCTAGAGACGTATACACAGAATTAAAGGACTCTCAAAACTGGGACCCTGTTTACCCTGTGTACTATCTAAAAGACATTCTGTCTGTGGTTTTCAGTATGTCTGCAGAACTAGTGATTTACATTTTATCTTAGCATCAGAAATGTGGATGTTCTGTCACTGATGGGGTTCACTTCTTCAGGCATGCGTATAGTCACTTATGTTGAATACAAGATACATTTTACTCAGGTTGAAAACAATATACATTTACTCAGGTTGAAACAAAACTTCAACTAATTTAGGATGGTTTTGATATTCTTAATTTATTGAGACTTCATAATACCCTTTATCATATTAAATCTTTAGAATTTAACAAATCTATTGGAACCTGATGAGTTATTTTGAGGAAAAATAGTACTTTTACTTGTACTGTTTTTTTTGTCCAACTGTATTGATATAATGTAATAAATTACATTTATTTTCAGATGTAGGCTGATCACCCTTTATTCAGCTATGTAAATGAGATTCATATACACAGCTTATTAATTACATGTCAGGACAGCTAGCTATTGATCAGTTTGGACAGAGGAGAAATCTGGGCTAACTGCTTTGTAAGACAACCATTGAGAGGGAACATTATGATGATATTAATCACAGAGTCAGCAATTGTTTATCTGAAAATAATGTTTTTCCTTTATAACCAGATACAGTGGTTTTCTTGCTCCTACAGAAGGAAAATAAAACCAAGAAACCTATTCTCAAATCAAAATTCTGAAGTATAATATTAAAGAAAAACAGCCTCAAATAAAACGCCATGCCAAATTACCATATTTTGTTCTGGAATGTAACAACCACATTTCTTCACAGTCAATTCAATATTTTTGTTCAAGTTTAAACTGATTACTTGGAAAATGAATGAAAAACATTCTGTAAATTGAATTTCAAGGCAGCTGGCTGCTTAAAACAGGAAAGCTGAGTATCAGACTAGTACTGCTTGAGAGGTTCTCCAGAATTTTGAAAGCATCCAAAAGTATGATGATTATAAATTTCTACAAGTTTTATGTAATTATGCATGACATTTAATAGAAATCTTCCAAAGTGGCTAGATGAAGCTTATCTGAGCTCAAGTGAAATTAACTGTTAAGAGTACACTTCAAAATGAAATCCTCCTTGTTTTGCACATCTAATATTACAACAGTAATTTTTACAAAGATAGTCAAACTGTTACTAAAATAAACTGGGAAATAGAAGCTATTTTTAATTAGCTATTTGGAGATTTGATTTAGTTGTATTTTTTTATCCTCATTTTGCTTTGCTATAATCTCAGTACCTTTGATGCAGGTACTCTGTGCTTTGATGAATTTCTTTTCATGCTTTCTTTTCGTGCTTTCTTTTCATGCTCTCTTTTCATCCTTTTTTGTTTGATACATTAAAACATGCTGGTCTGGATCATTTAAAATAAAAAAAGAAGGAACTATTTTTATCAGTCTTCATTATTTTGTTGATTGAATGACAATGGACCAGAAAAAGAGTCTACAGAAATAGGTTTTGCATGCAGTATGATTAGGTAACAGAATCAGAATGTTATTTCTTTATGCACTTTTTTTTTTCCCCCTCAAAATCCCACTAGGTATTTTAAAACAGAGCTGTCTCTATACTAAAAAGAAATCATTTAACCTCAGAGAGGGCTTATCATTTAATGACACTAAGATGTTACATAAATTTAAACAAAATACCAAAAAGACAAATAGTTGAGACTTCTTATTGATATCATTCTTTAATGAGTTTGAAGCAAAGATTATGTACAAAACCCTCCTAGTCTGCATGGAGCACATTTGTGAAGATTCTACATAACACTCTCTTCTGTGATAATGGAACAAGCTAAACTATTGAAAGCATTCCTATCCCCTTTCATCTAATATTCCCATAGCAAATTCTAAACCTAATTACACAATGTAAACTGTTTATTACAGCTCTCAGTATTCCTTGAATTTCAACAGGAGAAAAAAACCAATGAGAAAGTTAAATAATCTGACTACACTCTTCTATTAGACAGTTTATTACCTTTGTCTCTTTTAATATGAGCATTAAAGTCAGCAGCTGGAGAATGTAGAAGTATTAAGAGTGGAAGAGGTATGAAGGTTCACAGAATGGTTTACTGAAGAAAATCAGAGGAGATTTTATTGAATAGCAATTAAGAATGGAATATGGAAAATACTATTGCTAAACGCTTTGATGTGAGTCTTTAATGGAAGGAATTTCTGGTAATTATATATCTGTACTAGGGAAGAGTAAAATTGTCCTCACATAATCTCTTTTTTTCCCCTTAGGCCTAGTAATAGCAATATCAGTGCCAGCTGACCCAGCTAGATTTCCAAGTCTAGTGGTGGGGCAGTCTCCTATTGTATGTGCATTTGTGCCCTATACATATATCCAACC
Organism: Cisticola juncidis; assembly: GCA_013400215.1. Lineage (NCBI taxonomy): Eukaryota > Metazoa > Chordata > Aves > Passeriformes > Cisticolidae > Cisticola > Cisticola juncidis. The sequence continues at coordinate 190,246 of VXBR01010273.1, read as the reverse complement.
TGAGGAAGTGCAAGAGTACACTCCAAGAGTAAGGGGAATATGTGGTAAAACAGTCTGCAGAACTCTCTTGGTTCAGAGGATATTATTTCTGTTTCACTCTACTCTTCCCTAAACTTCTGTGAAACTCCATTTGTCTGGTTATTTTGTCCATAAAGCATGGGAATATACTGCAAATGAAAGTTGTGATTTCTACTTCCTTAAAATCTTGTGCTGCAATTTGCTGTGACAGCAGCCATACCAAAGAATAGGAATAGGGGGACATAAAGGGGGACATTTTCGTCAGGAAGTCTAAGGCCACATAGAAAACACCACTGATTTTCAACTCAGCATTATCTTGTCTTTCCAGTTCATTCTCATTGAAGTGAAGCATATTAGGAACATGGCTATTTTCTTCTTTAAAAAATTTTTCTAGACTTTCAGGTCTAGGAACTTTCAGGTGTTGAGTCATAAGGACCTGTGAGCATCAATTATTGCATTGGCCCCTTTTAAGATTATCAGCAAGCCTGATGAGATTTCTTCCAAATTCCAGATGAGGACTTAAGAGGCAATTAAAAAGTGCTTCTGAAACTGTTCACCCAAAGTTTTTATAAATGCCTTGTGCAAATTCAAGTAGAAAATCTTGAGAGACTAATTGGTGTCACAGATACACTAAGGCAGAACAATCAACAAGGATCTCACTCGAAGACTCATAACTTTCATTTAAGTAGCTTCAAATTATTCAAATTTAGCTGCCACTGTTAGTAAATACTAAGTAATTTCACTTAAATTCTTCCTGAAATACATTGACACAAGTCCCAAGTATTTTTTCAGCCCATGCTTATATTGGGGTGAAGATCAAACTTCTAACTAAATATCATCCATCTCTCCAGTTATAAAAAGTATTTTAGTCAGTGGATATTTTTCCAGAAGTCAAACATTTTAAGTTAACGTAATGTTATATTTTCACACCGTAAATTCCTTTGATGGGGAAGCTGTTATTCCCTTCAGATAATATGTGCAAAAATAAAATCTAAAATGAGTTTCATATTTTACACTTACATTTACTTGTTTTGTGAGTGTTTGAGTAAACTTCAGACTGGAAGAAGATACTAAATAAAGAAAATAGCGGTGACATTTTAATACCAGCTGTTTAGCAGTGCAATACTGCTAAATCCAGTGGAAAAATGAACTTTTATCATACTTTCTTGGGTCCAGTGTACAATTCAAAGCGGCCCGGTGTCTGTGCTCTAGGGCTATGTGCACAGGGTGGGAAAGGAGACCATATGTATCCAAAGAATGGGTTAAAAACAGAAATATCAAATTCTGTGAAGAAGACCACTTTCAAATTTAAAACTTTCTTGCCTCCCTCCTCCAGTGATAATGAACTGTATTCTGTTTTCTGCCCTAAGTATAGTAATTTTGTTATTTTGAATGAATGAATGAATGAATGAATGAATGAACTGAATTAACATATCCCATCACAGTACTTCCACAGGTTTTCTAGGTTATCAGTTCCAGGATCTTTTAGGCTCCACTTGTAAGAGAAATTCTCTACTCCAGTGATAATCTGTATGGCTCTTCTCTGCCTCCCTTCCAGGTTGTGCTCATGCAGCATTTTCCAACCATCAACTGCAGTTGACAGCACTTCAATCAGATCATGTCCATAAATGGAAAAGAGGAAGGAGATTCTGAAACTAACAAATTCAACCTCACAGTTCTTATCAGTGCCCTCTGACTGAGGAGTTCACAGCAATGGTAAGTAGGTTTGCCAGCAGTGAGCTCAGGCTTAACATTCAGTGGAAATATACCTGACATTCAATACATCTTCCTACAACATGATGGACCTGTATTATATGCAGCATTCCAAGTGATATATTAGGAGTGCCTGTTCCAATGACATTAATACTTCCATATTTCTTTGTGAAATACCTTGCCTGAAAAATCCTAGGATTGCTTTTGACATTTTCATGACTGCTTCACAGAGATGGTTCATAGTAATCTTATAATTGACTAATACACCTAGATCTTGTTCTTCCTCTGACATTTCCAACTAATGACTTTCCATGTGAAGGAGGAAATTCTTGTTATTAATCCTCAAATGCATGACCTTGCACTTTTCTAAGAAATCTCATGCCATTTCCTTGTTTCAGTCCTCAAGGTCCTTTTCTTTTCTTGGAGTCCTTTTCTTTCTTCCTGATCTTTTCTTGTGCTGACAGTACTTCTACTTTACATAATCAACAGAATTATAAGGCTGAATGTAGTACCAGGATCCTCAATCAGAATGTTTAAGTCAGAACCTAACATCAACCTTCAAAAAGTTTATTGTAACTGCCTTTGAACTTGATATGCCAATTTTTAATGTGGCTATTGTTGTCTCTCATTTAGTTTGCTCCCTTTCTAAGTTAAATAGATTTTCCTAGTCTGGCAAATCCTTACCAAAGCAATGTCCTTGATTTTTTTCAAAGAAAGATATCAGATAAATGTCACAACCTATATGTGCTAAAACCATGTTTGCTTTTTGTTCTGCTTGTCATTTACTGATTCTTTCTTTCAACATTTGTTCTGTAGTTCTGGATACTCAATAAAGAAGTTTGTAACATCCAAGATCATTTCTCTAACCTTTTGAAAACATTCTCAGAATGTAAATACCATCCACAGTGTGTTTTATTCTCTAAAAATCATTGCTAGTCAGTCTTGTGCAACTGCGTGTTGAGAAACACAAGGATCCAAACCATCCAAACCAAGCAGGTTGCTTGCAACAAAGACTACATTTGTGCAGAAGTCAGGCTGGTAACATCTCTCAAGGTCAGGACACATGATTTTGCTCAGGTAGTTGTGGCATTTGTACTTGGAGGTGAGCTGAGCAAACTTCTTTGCTCCTGACCCCAGGGCAAAGTTGTCTTTGTTTAGGACAAAAACCCCCCACTTTTTCATATGGTACAACACAAAAGCTTACTAAAATTCAACCCCAAATTTGCCTCCTTTAAGTCTTGGATGTTCCTGGTTACTGAATCTATTATGCATACAGTTCCTATATACGCCCAAAGGACACATTTTTATAGCAATGAGATTCTTGACTACTCACACCTTTATCTTACAGTCAAAGGAAAAGGAAATTCTGGTCCTAGTCTTACCACATAGTGGTCAGTTTAATTGTCCCTAGGTGATATTGCACGAATCACAATGAAGTGCAACTTGTTTGCAGTGCAGTTCATCTGGAATCATGTTTGTGTGAAGTGAACCTAAAAAGCTAGGTGAAATGTACAGGTTGTGAACTCTAGCTAGCAAATTCTGGATCACTAAAATAACATCAGTGGAAGGCATGTATCACATTAAGTTACACTAAACAGGGAATTAACTTATAGTGCTAATAGAAATGTTTCTATGTTATACATCCTTTGGTGGAAAAAAATCCTCAGTATTATTTTTGTCATAAAAGTTATTTTTGTCATAAACAATAAAACAACTTATATTAAACTGCTAAAGAGACAGTATTTGTAATATGTAATTAGACAAAAACATCTATTAAAATCATTCAGTCTGATGAAGATGACATCAACCAGTGGTGGAAAAAAAGCCCCATAAAAAAAACAAAAAAAACCCCACCATACTTTTGATTTCTTCAGAAATCAGACTGCTATGTAATATGCCTCTTTAGAGCTTAAATAGGCTCTGGCAGAGGTAGAATTTCTGAGCAGAAAGAGTTGCATTATGCGTAATTGTGGTTTTTTTATGTAAATAGTTTAAAACATCTAAGCCACATTTCTTATGGTTTAATGTGCCTGTTTAGATAGGTAATGTATTCTGTCTCTAATCACTGCAGTGATAGTTCTTAAACACAGGTTTTTTTAACGAGAAATGCAACCAAAGTGTGCATATTTCTTTAATGATCTATTTTAAAATGTTAAGAAAAAATGAACCCCTAAATTTTATTAATGGAGCCTCCTTCATTAAATATCTTTTTAAAAGGCATTTGCTTAACATAAAAGTAAAATCTGAACAGGTTTTCTATTGAGTGTATCACTGAAATATTTTGGGGTTTGTTTATTACTGTTGGCTATGAAGCTTTTATTAAACATCTCAGAACTATAAATGTATAATTCCCCCTCAACCCCCTCCCCACCCACCCCAAGGCATCTACAGGGTTTTTTTAGCCAGCTATTAGGATTATGGAGGATGACTAAGAAAATTAATTTAAAATGAATATACACCAAGGGTTGTAATTTACAGCCCATAAGGTTCAAAATATTTTTCTTAGTTCATAACATGTTCCATGTGTGCGTTAAAATTCAAGAAAATTAGTCTCAGCCCTATATATTATATTTCACTGTTTCATTAAAAAGTTTCTTAAATGCTTTCATTAAGTGGAACTTTATTTAGATATTAAGGGAAATTATGTTGAATATGTAAATGATCTATTTGACACTAAAAGGGGAAAGAGGCAGTAACAATTTTAATTAAAAATTCAATCCTAACAGGGTTTGCCCTCGTCAACTTAGAAATATTGCACAGACTCTTTATTAAATTGCAGAGTATCTGGTTAAAAGCTATTCACTGTGTTATCTGCTAAGTCATCTTTCTCCCTACCAGATCCAGTTTCTACAAAAGTCAGTGGCAAAACTCTGAGTCTAGAAGACAACAAGTTCAGTGTGTAAATTCAGAGCAGTTTCCTGCATGGGATAAAAGGTTGCATTCTGGCCTTGTTTAAGACCTGGTTAGATGGTTCTACAAGGAAAGAAGAGGAACGTGACACATGCAGAAACGTCTCCTGTCCTCTATGCCATCTCTGGCTGTCCCTACCAAGAGACAGTAAATACAGAACACACATGCATTTGTTCCCTCTCCAGAGCTGGTGGACTCAGGCAGAAAATGAAGCAGCTGAAGCACTTGCATTATTTTCCATTTATGCCATATTTGTTTTGTCTGTCTTGTTTTATGTGAAGAATAATAGTTCCTTGCAGGAAAAATACATCAGCAGCATAAGGATTTGGAATTAGCAGAGGGAGTGGGAACCAAAGAATCTGTATGTTTGGAAGCATTTGAGTTTTCAGGGTTGGAATACAACTCATAGTTGAGGCAGTAAGGAATGTCTGTTCCTGCTTGTGTTCATGTGTGGCAAAGAGATTTTGGCTCAGTGTGTCTCAGACTTAAAAAGTCTGACCCTCACAAATGTCACGTGGCTCAGACTTAAACACCTTCTTCTTTCCCTTCTTCTGCCGTTGTTCTTGCAGCATGGTCTTGTGTAACTACTTTTATATTTGAGTGGTGGGGATTTTTTTCCTTTTCTTCTCTTAGCCTTTATCTCTCTTTCCATTTAAACTGTAAGGCTTAGGAGAAGGAGCGTCTCATGACAGTTGTAGTTATACTGCACAATGAAACTCTCTTATTAGCTAGGACCAATGAAGCTGTAGTATCAATAATTAATAATCATGAACAGCCCCTGGTTACTGATTCATTAAAACTAAATTTTATCCTAGTTTTAACTGGGATCCTCAAATCCCTGTAGACAGGCCATACAAACCTACTTAACAGCCCTACAAGCCATTTGACTAGTTCATATTATCATTGGATTTAATCTTTCCAGAACTAAATGACCTCGTGCACATCAGCAAAGGAAATAGATTGACATCAGAAAAACTAGGGCAGTGTGAGCTGTACTCGACCTGGTAAAACATCATCTGAGGAATTCTTAATTCCTATAGCGGGTTGTAATGTGGTATAAATCAAATGAAATTGTCACAGGACATGGAAGCAACTCTCATTCTTGTACTTTGAAGGGATGAACCCTTCCTTCTCTGCTTAGGCAGCTTAAATACATAGTGTTTCTTTTTGTCTAAACCTCTTAGGAGTAAATCGAACAGCTAGGAAACACTGAAACAGAAAGAATGTGGATGTCTCGAGCCTCTTGACTGCTGATCCTCTAGATCGTCACTTGGGGAACACTCTTCTTTTTTTTCTGTTTTTCTTTTTGCCTTTTTTTTTTTCTCCAATTAAAATAGATGTTGAGAAACCTCTCCCCTGTTTCTTTTCTCGAGTTCCCCTCTGGCAGGGCTGTCCGTGGCTCGGTTCCCCGGCTCAGCCCGGGCTGCCGGGCAGCGTTTGGCCCTCCCTTGGCTGGGCTTTCCCCGGGGCTCTGAGGTGAAAATCCACCTTGTCTGACAACATGCTTTGTCGAATTTCAGATTATTATATTTGATGACAAAACTCATTGAGGTTTTGGAGGTCTGTACCCTGTCTTTTTTTTTTTTAACATTGGGAGGGACTTTTAAATCTGAACACAAGGAAAGGGCAACATAAAAAAGCGTGTGTTTGTTCGTTTGAGTGCAGCCTGTGCCATCGGGAGCTGTGTCTATTGGGAGATAACTCTGTTATCATCTGAATATCTGAAGGCACAAAGTAGAAGCCTATGGTTTTGTGTGAGCTCAGCCTGTGTAGGCAGGGAGTATCCCTTTGGAGAGCTGCCTGTGTACTCTGTTGGTACTGCTGCAGCAGAGTTGGAGACCTAGTTACTATCTGGAATAAATGTGTGTATTTTGTTTTAGCTATTAAACTTGTCCTGTCCTGTCAGAAGGAATCCTGAGATAGCTGGTTTTGTTTTCCTCAGAAATGTATCATATAAGCAAATCATAAAACACACAGAGAAAATAAAAATAAAGAAAAAAGAAAAAAGGGTCAAACATAGAGCATGATTCCCATCTGTGCCACATTTTTTGGAAACAGTTTGCATTGGTGCACTGTGGATTTCATTTTCAGGAGCTCAAAGCAACTATATCTCTAAAGAAGCATCTGTAGATATCCTCTGCCTGAGAATTTTTGAAAATGGAGCCCAAGGATAAAAAAAACAAAAGACTTAAATTCTGTACATTTGCATGGTAATACTTTCCTCTAGCTTCAGGTGCCATGGATTGCAAGTCAGAGCTCATTAAGGTTGTATTTAGTGCTTTGGTGTTTAATTTGTGTAATTTAGATGGGAGAAATGGTTAAATGTTACTCACCATTCCTTTTCCTTAAAATTTTGTTAAATTTCTTTGTGAAGAAGGCTTTTAAGTTTACTAGAAGTTTACTGTTCCCTAAAAATCAGACCAGAAACAAAAGCAAGAAAACTGGTTTAGATAAAACAGGAAAAACAACTTCCAACTCTTAATAAAAATATGGTCATTTTATATCCCAGTATCCAAAAAGATATCCTAATATTTCTATTACTTATAGTCTAACTGAGCAAACAGAAGCAAAACATATAATATACTTACTCCTTTAATATTTCTTTGGATAAATTTGATCTCTTGGAAAAATAAAATTAATTTATTACTTTAATTCCTCACAGAAACACCATTGAAATTCTGAGCCTTTAGAGATCTTTCTGTCATTGCTTATTAGAACTGGTCAGGCACTTGATAAATGTTCAAGAGGAAAACCAAAAATAGCAAAAAGTAACTGTCAGTGAAGTATAGCCATTTACTGTTGCTGTTTTTCAGTCTTTTCATGGCTTCCAGTTCAACATTTCAAAATGCATTTCAAATTACATTTCAAAATGCATTTTTGTTACAAACCAGAATGAAAAGGTAAGATTTGGAAAAACCTATTAAAAGTTCATAAATATATTTGCTGAAGTCAATAAGGACTTTTCACTTATGTCACGCTTAAACCTTCAATGTATTTATACAGCATTATATATCAATGCATTAGACTTTTATTAGAAGAAAAGTCAAAATATAATCTAAACTGTAGAATAGCACAACAAATTTGACAAATTTTTTGTCAAACAAATCAAGCAAAAAAAAATCATAGTTATTCACTTCCAATAAAATATCACTTCCATGTGATAAATTTTCAGTATTCAACTGTTCCTTCTTCAAGTCTACATGAAGTTGTAGAAGCACACAAGCAGCACTTAAGGGTGAAAACATCTTGGCCTGTGGGAAGCACTTTGCTTCATGTTATTGAAGCAACTGTGGAAAATTAATGTCTCTCCCAGCAGTAACCCAGTCAGCAACAGATGCTTTAAATGAAGGGAAGGAAAAGGGAATAGGTGCCGTGTATCATTTTGATTGCACTTTTGATTTATGACTCACTTCAACCTCTCTGCTGACACCAATACACATGAAATCTACCACAACTGAAATGGACTTTTCTCTCTTTAAAACTAAGCTATAATTACACTACTTGAGCCTGGTATTATAATTACAACAATTCAGCTCCCTTAGGAAAGTCCCTTCATTTTAACTTCAAGATGAAGTTAAACAAAGTTAACTTCAGCAGTGATCAACAAGTCAATGAGAGAAAACTGAAAGGAAATGTTAATGTCACAGGTGCATGTAGGGGAGGGTAAGGTTTATTCTGCTGTAAGTAATTAACTTAAAAAATTGAATATTTAGTAGTACCCAACCAGTAAATCTATTATTCAGGAACACCCGTGAAGTCAATAAATTAGAATTTTATAGTCTTTTTTTTCAGCCTCAAAAATGTTGTAGTTATTATAGTAGGGAAATTTTTTTTCAGACCACCAAACAATGAGAAAGAAGGTATATGTACACAGGTCTTTGTTCCCTGATATGTGTGCTTTCTGATGCAGATGAATGCAAGCTAACTCAAGATCCAAACTCATAAACCTTCGTTGGAAAGATGCAGCCTGGTTAGCCAGGCTGCTTCTCCCCAGACATGTTGTGTTTATGGAGTCTAGAGACAAATTGTTCCCTCTGTCTTTCCTGGGAATAGGAGATTGAGGAGGATTAGGGAATGGAGAGGAAAAATCAGAGCACTCCAACACTTATTTGCTGTTTCATCTTTTCCTAAGAGGGTGTGTCTCTTAGAGAAATATCCAAGAAGAGGGAAAATTGTGTACTACTTCATGTAAATTGTGCTCATGCTTCCCATGTGCTTGGAACAGACTAGAAGCTGTTCTTCCCTAGCAGCAGAGGCAAGACAGCTGTATCTTGCCATTAGACAAATTGTGACTCTAAATGTAGCCCGTATTGGACTGTTTTGGAAATTTTAACAGATGTGGACTTGAAAAAAAAATGCTACCTGCAGGGACCAATACCCATAAGATGTAAGAAGTTTAAACTCCTTAACTTTAGGGAGCAGGGATAATTTTCACCATTTGAGAAAAGGCTTAAGATTTGTAGCCACCTTACTAGAACACATGAAATCAGTGTGATGTTAAGTGGGTGTGAACTGAGAAATGCAATGTTTATTTTCTTCCTAGGTGATTGCTACATTAACGGCAGGGGTAGCTTTCTCACCTCCTACGGCTCCCAGAGTCTGCACAGAGGTATTCCATTTTGCTGCCATTTACAGCTGTAATGTCAAGACTCCCCACATATTCAAAGTTATCTATATATTGAACTCGTGCCAGCAGAAAAAAAAGAGCAGACATAAAGTCAGCTGAAAACCAAGTTTGATTCCACTTCTCCAGGCAATGCTTCTGTCATACCACAAGGTGTGGAATAAGATTAATGCCATCACAACCACTGTAAGTGATCTTCAGCTGAGCTTCTACAGTGAAAACAAATAAGTGTATTGTCAAACAATGAAACACTTAAAATGGTATTTCAAGTTTCCCCCAGTTTTGCTAATTAGATAAAATTCAAGATGTGCTAATATTGGTTAATATAATAATAATTTTTAAAAAGTACAATCAAACACCATATTTCCATGGTATTAGATTGTCTGGCTATACTTTTATTACTAGGAACAACATTTCACTCTTATAGAGAATGTAAGTGAAAAGTTTAAAAGTCCATGTCACTTTCATGGGGTTTTTTTTATTATTATTATTTTGAAGCTGAACACAGAAACACATCTGTTTGTGGGCAATAAACATATTGACTTTCCTTCTGGCTATGCCAATTCTCTAATCAGGTGAATCTTTCACATGTTTCTTACTCCTTGATAGTCTAACAAGGACAGCATTATTTTTTTAATACAATTTTTTTACAGTAAATTCCTTTAATATATTACAATACAATATTTCTTTAATATACAATTTTGTGCTGGTCTATGCTCAATATTTATTTCTCCCTCAAGTTTCTTTCCATTAAGACATGTATTATCTCTTTGACCTTCATTGTTGGTCAGGTTTTTTCTTATGTGCATTTACTTCTGACATTTGTTCTGCCTAGTATCTTTGCAGTTCTTTATGTTTTCTTTGTTCTGTTTCTGTCCTCTCTGTATGTGTATGTGTATGTGTATGTGATTGGTTTTAGTGATCTGGAAAAATGATCATCTGCAGTATTCTTGAAGCTTACCATGATGCCACAATTATTCTTACTTGAGGAGTTTAAAAATTTTTAGGAAGGGTTTGCATACATATTTTTAAAACTTCTTTTTTCTGACGTCTCTTTACCATATTCCCATTAACAGCTGTCCTCCTGTTTCTTGATCACAATTCATTTTGTTTTGTTGGGGTTTTTTTTGACCTTGCTGCATAGCTGATTTTAGTTACTTCCCATATCTCATTTCCCTCTTCTCATTAATTCTGAACTTTCTTTTCATTATATTGAATTCTAAAAATATCATTCTGTAATTTCACCGCTTTGGATAAAAATATTAAATTATTTGAAATTATCGTGTGGTAAGGGCAAAGGATGATAAACTGCTATACCAGATACAAAGTTAATATCCTATTAAAATAATGTTTGACAATAGATGATGTGTTTGTACCTACATAATGATCTTTCTATTACCTTCTTGTAGAGTTTTGGGAGACAAGGTGGGAACATTTGTTGTCACATGTGTAGATGTAGAAGAGGTATACCGAGTATATCCAATCCCTGAACCAAAAACTGTGAGGCACTATAAGCAATGCTCCCTAGGGGTTTTTCATTCCTGGATCCTGATGGTATTTCAGTCTGATTATACAAAATAAAATGTGCTGACTTACATTAGATAAGGACTCTATACCACTGTGTGAATTAAACTGGCTGTGATAGAGAGGAAACTGCAGGAGCAAAAGCTCTTCCTTGTGCCTTTGCCAGTGATTGAGATTACCCTAGAGTGCACCAGTTTTCTTCAGATTCAGGAAGACTTATTCCAGTTCAAGTAATGTTATTACAAAAGTATTTTTATTGCTTATGCAAACTGTTTCATTCCCTAGCATACTCCTTTTAACACCCAAGGCCTGACCGCACATTTTCCATCATTATTTCAAAGGGGATTTACTCCTTCTTAAAGAATAGAGCAAAATTCTCGGTATTATAAAACACTGGACATTGAAGCCTTGTATTTATCCTTGGGCTTACTAGAGATGGTAGGAAGGTTGAGAACATCTCTACCCTACCCATGATTCAAACCTGATCTATAAGGATTGTCTTTTCTTTTTGAGAGAGAGATAATTCAGTCTGCAGAATTGAGCTTGACAGAAATTTTTTTGTCAATTATGTATGAAGCTTTGAGATATAGTATTCTATCAACTAGGGAGCTGGATAAAAACTTCAAAATTCAATTTCTTTAAGGATCTTTAAGGCCTCAAAATTTGGCTAGATTCTTCTCTACTGAAAGTCTAAAACTACAACAACACAGCTTGACTCATGTCTGTATTACAAATGATTTACTATTGTTGAAGTAGACAATTTTATTTTCACAACAGACCAGGGATCAAGTACTCTGCTTACTTTTGGACTTACAATCACTTTTTCCAGCAGGATTTTTATTGTTTGGGGGAGTTTTTCCAACTGTTGATTTTAGTATCAGACACCTTTGTTAATTCTTTAGTCTGTGCAGGACATGTTAGCAATCAGTCAAGTTTTAGTCCACAGACTTAGAGGCAGCTGTCACTAGTGTGACACAAACATAGACTCATAGAATATTAAGGGTTGGAAAGGGCCTTAATGATCATCTGTTCCCAACCCCCCTGCCATGGGCAGGGACATTTCCCAATAGACCAGGTTGCTCAAGGCACTGTCCAGCCTGGCGAGGGTTGGGGCACCCACAACGTCCTTGGCAACTTTTTACAATGTCTTACCACCCTCACAGAAAATATTTTCTTCCTAATACCTAACCTGAATTTCCTCTCTTTAAAGTAATATCCATTACTCTTTGTCCTATCACTACAATTCCAGACAAAGAGTCCCTCTCCAGCTTCCCCAAAGGTCCTAGTCAGATACTGGAACGTTGTTCCAGGCTGAACAGCCTCATCTCAACCTGTCTTTGTAGGGGACGTGCTCCAGTCCTCTTACCAGCTTTGTATGTCTCCTCTGGACTTTCTCCAACAGTTCCATGTCCTTTTACACAGGGACTCCAGAGCTGGATGCAGCACTCCAGGTGAGGCAGCACCAGAGCAGAGCAGAGGGGGAGAATCACCTCCTCTGACCTGCTGGCTGTGCCCCTTTGGGTGCAGCCCAGGGTTCCATTGGCTTTCTGGGCTGGGGGCTCTCACTGCTGCTCATGTTGAGTTTTCATCAGCCTTCACCCCCAAGTCCTTCTCCTCAGGGCTGCTCCCAAACACTTCTCTGCCCAGCCAGTGGGTGTTCCTGGGATTGCCCTGGCCCACGTGCAGGACCCTGCACTTGGCTTTGTTAAACCTCAGGAGGTTTTCACAGGCCCAGCTCTGCAGCCTGTCCAGGTCTCTCTGGATGGCAGCCACAGGCATGGTAGAAATGAAAGCAAAATAGAGAGTCTTTGACATGAGTTTTCCAGAGCCCATGCATTCCCATGTCCTGCCGTAGCAGCTGTACAGAGATTGCATTTTCTTAAATTAACCTTTACTGAGAAGATGGTTCTTTACATTGTTTTCCTCCTCAGTAATATGTGAAGAATAAAAAGGAAACTAAATAGCAATGTCTATTTTGGGTAAAAAATTCTAGAATAACTAACTTCTCTCTGTCTACAATCAAAGTGGTGAGAAAAGTACAGCAAAACAAAGGTCATGAATATCCCTATAATATTTTCAGCTTCCAAAACAGTCAAGGAGAGATAGTCATAAACATCAAATTGAAGTAAATGACTAACAAAAAGCAAGTTAAACTCTGACCTTTATACAAAACTTTCCTAACATGCAAGGACTCAGTCTGAGTCAGGAGGTACAGTCCAAGGATATGCTTTATAGTCCTGTCTTCTTTAATTACTGCAGTGTCAGTTCAATGGCTCTGTGAATAAAGAAAGCTTTTTGTCTTTTTTCTTTTTTCTCAAGCTAACTAGCATATCATCTTTGTTGGCCTGTTTACCCTCAGCAGAGAAAAACATGTTGGAGTCTTCAAGCATGAAGTGCGTGACATTTTGATGCTTTGATCTGACTGCTGCACACACAAGTGGTTAGGGCAGAAGTGAAATGTCTGGAGTGTTCTAACAAAACAATGCTTTTCGTGCCTGAAAATATGTGTGTTTATGTTTCAATGACCATATGAAGGCATATGTGCATTTTGTCTTCAACATATCTTATTTTTCTTTCATTTTTCATATCTTACATATATTTTGGGTAACTATCTATAAAGCCACATCCCCTTATGTGATCCACTGCCCCTCTCAGTTTTTCACTGGCTTAAGTTTTAAAATTTAAGTATGAACTTTTAAAACAACTCAGGACTAGTTCATGAACTCTAGATTTCACCACTGACAATTTATTCTTTTAATACAATTTCTGCAGGTTTGTCCCCTGACACATTGTTTAAACAGAACCCTGCATGAAAGCTTCTGTGTAGAAAGTCAACAATAAAGAGAGAAAGGGTAAGGCTATTTCAGTCTGTCATATACTAACAGAGAGAAAGCAGTGAGTGATATTCACCCCTCCACGTGCACCCCTGTGCCTCTGCCTGCAGCCTGGGTCTGCTGAGGAAGTTCACAGTTTAAGGTTTTCCTAAAAACTGTGAAAAGTGTAGCATCTAGGAAGATTACAGTCATGGTACATTAGCAGTTTTTCAGCTGCATTGCCCAGCAATTGGTATGTGGTCAGGATGAAGTTCACAAATCAACTTCAAACAGTATTACTATTGTTTAAGATTAGAAAGAAGTTAAAGATAAAGCCTTAGATTAAATCCTTGCATGCAAATCATGCTAATCTATTAAATAGTCAATGATGATCTAAGACCTTCAGCACTAGCAGTTTGTTCTTCTTTAGCTAAAACTCATGTCTCATCTCTGAAATACATAGCAGGCTTCTATAACCTTATGTTTGCTCACTAAATAGATACTTTGTACAATGCATTTAGTATCTATTAAGAATATTATCAACATCACAAACAATCATTAAGTAATATATGCACGTGATTATATTTGTGAAGAATTTAACACACAGCTTGCATCTAAGCCCACACAGTTTATCAAAATGTGATAATTTTTATTAGAAAATATTTTGGTTTGAATAGAGATGAATTCTCAAATGACATCAGTGGATAGTCCAAACCTTTATAGCATTTTAAAAGTAGCATTTAAATTTAAACATAAAAGTTAAGTAAAATTAAAATACTATAATCCTAGCCAAAGTAAGATAGAATTAGAATTGTATGAATAAAGAATAATAACAATTATTTATCTGTTTATAGGCATATTCTATGATTAAAAGAGAAAAAATGTTGTTTTCCATCTGAAATATAATTATCATGTGCAAAAATGAAGAAAAGAACTTATGCCGGTTCACTCAAACTAACAGAGTTGCCCACTTAAGGAACTAGCTTAATTGTTTCCTTCAAATTTGGCAGTCACATGGCAGTTACCTCAGAAGAGAATTTTTGCACTTTTCTGCGGTTTCCCATTTAATAATCATTTACCTGCTGATTATGTTTTCTTTTTTCTTGCTCCTAAGATGGTAAATCTAATACCCTAAAATGGGCAGGCATGTGTCTTACAGTCAACATTATTATCTACAGTATTTTGTGAAGTATAAGCAGTGATGTTCTGTTTCCTTTCACAGCAAGTGATTTATGCTGGGAGATTGTTAATAGCTTTGTATTACCTTCTGATATGAGATCCATTAAGATGTCACAGCTGGAGCTGTGTACTTACCATCTCTTTCACTTCACTTTGTCTTTTGGGGAGGATATTGGATCAGATGCCCTCACAGGTTATGGCATGAGTTTGTTGTTATTGGCACACACATAGAAGATATTTCATTCATTCATTGCTTGATCTTCAGCCTTTTGAGGTCACTAGAAAAACTTCTGTTGACTCAAGTGGTGCTGGATCAGGCTCTCAGAGAGCTGATAAATGTTATCTAGTTCTTGTCAACAGTAAAAAAAAAGAAAGTCAGTGTGAGCTACAAAAAACAACTATTTATGTCTGGAAAAAAACTGTCTACTTCTAGCTTTTTTAAAGCATGAAAAAGTTTAAGAACCAACAAAAATTAGAGAATAATAATAAAGAAATCCTTTTTCCAAACTGCATTTTTTTCCTAGCTTCTCATTTTCCATGTTTCTTACAGAACATTTTTGCTGCCTGTGTTTGTCACTTCCCAGGCTCTTCAGCTCACTTCCAGGCTCCTAAAGATGTCATTCAGTATTTTTTCACCCTTCACAGAAGAGTATACTTACCTCCCACATTGGTTCTCCTTCACAATTTTTTTTTTCTCTTGTCTGCTTCTATTGCTAATTTTGTATTTAATTGTCTGTCCTTTCTTTGTCAGTGGTCACATCAGGCCTCTTAAGTGAAATGTCTTTGGAACACTGACTCTTTCAAATAATTTTATAAGTGACGTAAAAATCCTGCAACTTCCTCTCACTACAGTATCATTTTCCCAAGCTGTTATCAGATATAATAGGTGGCATCCTTTTTAGTAATGTGGTGAAAAGGAGGCGTCCAGAATCTAAGAAGCATTGAGAACAAATTCCTTCTTAGTTTTTTTTCAAAATAAATAGGGTTTTGGTTTCCTGGTTATGTATTGGATTTAGCACTGTAAATATTAGCTATGATAGTGGATTAGCTTGTCTGCTCCTATTGCACTTTAGTTTATAGTAAAATATTGTTATGTCTTCTATTTAGTCTAGTTTAATTTCTAGTCTAGTTTAATTTTAGTCTAGTAAATGAAACTTGCCTTGTACCTTTAACCTGATGGATTTTTTTCCCATCTACAAGGGTTGTTTCTCTTTCAGTATTTACTGAAAAGTTTTAATGGATATTAGAGACCTGTAACTTTAGGTTACCATACGTAACAAGTGAATCTGCAGTGTTTAGCTGTAATGTCCTAGGAATTAATTTGGTATGCCCAGTTAACTGCCCCCAAGTTAACCTGGAGGATGGTTAACTTAACAGTACCATTAACTTTGGGTTCTTGCAGCCATGGGCCATTTGCTCCCGAACGAAGACAGTAAGTCTTAAAAGCAAACAATTACAAGATCCCCATGAAAATCCTATTAAATTTCACCGCATGTAAAGATTACATGAAGGTTACCAAGGTGCATATTATATTTTCTATGAACATGCACACACACAAACACACAGAGGCAGGTGTATGTGTTTGTTTTGAAGGACTCTTCTGCCACACAAACAAAAAAGAGAAAAGGAAAATCTCATGCATCACTACTTGTAATTTTTGTGCTGCTTGCCATCACAAAATGGCAGCTGGGCTGCACACAGAGCTAGTTTTCCTAAATTTGGATGCACCGTTACCAAACAGAAGTGCATCACAGTGAGTCCAATTGCTCAAATATTGTGCTATTGTCATACAGGAACACTCCACAGACATTGATAATTCTGTCTTCTGCAAGTATTACCATCTGCACATCGTTGCCTAGCTACAGAAAAATTAAGTTTAGGCTGAGTACCAGATGTGTACCGTGGCCCATGTGAGAACCTTGATTCCTATGGGATTGATAGTGGGAAGCTGTCTAAGCATTGCTGTTCCCTTTCAGTTTTGATAGACAGGCTTTCGTTTCCACTTTTAAGACCAACGTACCAGGATACAGAAGAAGAGGGGTGGGAAATTGCATGTCTGGGCTCCCACTTTAGATATAAATTTACATGTAATCTTGGGGATTCAAAGCAGATGACACAAGGTGTGTTGGGTATGATGGGAAATTGGATGGGTCTGAATTAGACAGCTAGCCTTCCTACTTCACTGATAGCCATTCTCTCATAGGCTCTATAAACAGAAAATAGTTTAGTGTTAAGACACATACACAAGTGGAACAGACTAAAGTTTTTGTCCTTCATTATCATTGTAAGTTAAAGTGCAGAGAATTTCCTGCAGAGGAAACATCATCCTTGTGTAGTTAAAAAAGTTTGTTGCACAGTTGTACATGCTGATCTGCACAAGATGCTCTTGTTAAAGGGAATCAGCCAATAAGATCAATATTTTGTGATACTTTTGTGCAACTAAGACTAAAAGGAAACCATCAAGCAGATTTTCAGTAGCAGAAACTGGACATCCAGAATCTAACAGCTAACATTTTTATCTTCTGTTTAACATTCTCCAGAGTGTGTGTGTATTCTTGTACTTATGCAGCTTTCTATTCATATATCAGCATTCATAAACTTCTTTGGAAAGCAGATAAGAAGGAAGATCATGATAAGCCCTGCTTTGGGTATTAGTGATAGAAATTGGCCATGCTGCCAATATAAAGGTATTTAGAGCCTGTGCACCAGTGCTGTGCTGATGTTTTCTTCCTCCAAGAAACAACTGCATGTAGCCTTAGATTAATGAAAATGTGAAAACAACAATCTTTATTTTATGGAGCTAATATTTCAGAAAATATCAAAGCAATTGATATAGTAAAGGAACTACAGAGTGCAATCTGAGTTACTTTTATCTTTCTATACACAGGAGAAATTACCAAACTATCAGTCTACTTTAAGATAAGTCTCTCCTAAAATGATTCAACAGTACAATATGTAACCATCTTATGAAACTCATTTAACAATGTTGTCCCTGGACATGAAATGAGTTTCAAGAATGTAAACAGAATTAATTATTTTTTAACTGTTACCATGATTACAGGTCTAGCCTCACAGTCTTTTTGGTCTCTGTAAGTGCATCCACTGAGATACCAATTTTCAGGCTTTTACCAGACCTAACCTAGAAACTATCTTGAACGGGGTTCATGAATATCTACTGTACTTACTCATATGCGGAGGTCTGTGAGCATCCATGAATAAAAAAAAAAATAAAATCAGTAAATTTTTTGTACCCAAATAACATTTGTTTAAACAAAGAAAGAACGCAGACAGAAATGGCTTTCAAGAAGGAGGCAACACACAAGACTCTTTAAATTAATGATTCTTTTATAGTGATGTGAAGTGGAACAGAATTTTTAAAAATACTTTAAAAACCTTTGTGGGTGAATACCTGTATTTCTATTTAAATTTAGTCTGCTTGAGAAAAAGGGAAATGCCTTTACATTTCAATAGTACTTTTGTGCCCACTGTTCTGCCACAGCTAGTGGGACAAAAAGTGGGTGGGTGAATGGATGGATGGATGGATGGATGGAACTTAAAATTATGAACACTAAAAAATCAGTTTTGTTTGAATAAATTGATTTGCTTGAAGACTGGCTTCCTACTCACCCTTGAGGTGTTATATCCTGTTAGCTTCTATTGATCTCAAATTAAAACACCTCAGTAATTTAACCAGACTGTTGTTTTCACATATGTTTAAAGTATACACTTAATTCTATGTCATCTGTATTCCTCATGGTATGTTATATTCTTCAATGTATCTTAACTAGATCCCAAAACAATGGAGGGTTTTATTCAGGATAGGTGGTAATCATTGAAATTTTCAGAGTATTGTGTATATTATTCCTCTAAAAATCTTTACTATCCTTTGAGAATATCTTAATGCCACGTTTTAGAAAATATGGGTAGAAGTTGATGCCAGTGCACCCATTTCAAAGAATCATTGATTTTTATTTAGACTCCCTGATCCTCTAAGGACTCGGTATGTGTTTAGCTGTCTGCTTTTTGACCATGGATTTCCAAGTATGTGGGACTACAAAATTGATATATTTAAATGGGGGATTTTTTTGTGTCTCTAGTTGGGTCTTGTTTTTAATTTGATCTAGGACAGAAACTTTATATATGATATAAAGTTTATAAATAATATAAATAACTGTATTATTCTATAACCTTATGAAAGCACTGATCAGAAGCATGCGAACAAAGAATGAAATATTACTTAGTTAAATAAATTTCCGTATCTTTTGGCTTTTGTCATGCTTGGCAATTAGGTTTTCAAAGCTATTTACTCATCAGAAAAGATTTGTTTCTTCATGACCTGTCTTATCCTCTTCTGTGACTTGAAAAGAAATTCATAATACTGAATTACTTAGACTGTGATATTCAGAAGAGCAAGACTAGGGTTTGACTACAAGACTGAGCAGGAAGAGAAGCTGAGCTGAGAAATATAGTGTGTTACATGAAAATATCAACAGTGCGAAAGCAAAGAGTAGGTAATTGAAGAATCATAGACTTGATGAGTTTGAAAAAAAAAAATCCTTTAGGATCATCAAGTCCAAGCATTAATGCCATACTGCCAAGTCCAACAGTAAACCGTGTTCCTAAAGGCCACATCTACATGTCTCTCAGTTACCTCCAGGGAGGGAGACTCCACTACTTCCCTTTGACAGCCTGTTCCAGTGCTTGATAATCTTTCTGTGAAGGGATGTTTCCTGCTATAAGACCTAAACCTCCCTGGCTAAACTTGCAGCCTTTTTCTCTCTTCCTGTCATTTTTTACCTGGGAAAATAGACTGACCTTCACCTGGCTACAATCTCCTTTCAGGGAGTTGTAGAGAGCAATAAGGTCTCCCGAGAGCCTCCTTTTCTTCAGGCTAAACGACCTCAGCTGCTCTAAGTATAATTTGTGCTCCAGACCCTTTTTACCACTCCATTACCCTTCTCTAGATATGCTCCCGGATCTCAGTGGCCTTCTTTCTGTGAGGGGCCCAGAACTGGACACAGGATTCGAGGTGCAGCCTCACCAGTGCTGAGTACAGGAGGACAGTCATTGCCCTGGTCCAGTTGAGCACACTGTTGCTGATACAGGCCAGGATGTCCCTGACCTTCTTGGCTACCTGGGCATACACTGACTCATGTTCAGCTGCCTGTGACCAACACCCCCTGCCAACCTCCTTTTTCACTGGGCAGCTTTCCAGCCACTCTTCCACCAGCCTGTAGCACTGCATGGGGTTGCTGCAACCCAAGTGCAGGACTTGGCAGTGGGCCTTATTGAATCTCATCCCACTGCCCTCAGCCCAGAGATCCAGCCTGCCCAGAGTCATCTGCAACTTGCCCACCCTCCAGCAGAACAACACCCCCACTCAACACACCCACTCATGATACTGGACATGTACTCAATATCATCATGCAGATCATTAGCAAAGTTGTTAAACAGGACTGTCCCCAGTACAGAGTCTGGGAAACCCCACTTATAACCAGCCACCAGCTGGATTTAACTCCATTTACTCTGCCCTCAGGGCACAGGCATCAATTAATTTTTGTTTATCCAGGGTAGAAATATGTGTATGGAGCTGAATACAAGGGAAAATATATTTTGTGTGTTTTGAATTTTCTGAACAAATACACAGAAATCAGGAGGCAGTCCATTGGTCAGTGTGTGCTATCTGCTCTAACTATAACCATCAAAGAGAGAGACTTTTATTGTAGTTTTACTAGAGATCATGGATTTTCAGCTTTAGTCTAATAGTTTAATCCTCTGAAATCTTCCACTGCTGAGCATTGATATCAATCGTCAATCATGTTGATAGCTGTAGAATCATAATACCTTGAAGACTGTGATATAATAGATGCTTCTTTCTAAAGCTCATTCTGGATTCTGTTTTTGAGAAGACAGACTTCCACCCCAGAACCCCTGAGAGAGGGAGAGAGAGAGAGACAGAGAGCAGATTCTCTAACTGTCCTTTATGTATGAGAGAGAAAAGCAGAAGGGGAGGCATTTACAGGGCAGTAATGTGAGAGAAAATCTAACCCCTACTCAATACTCAGTACTTTGAGGTAAGAGTTCGCACCAGAATTCAAGGAACAATTATTAAAAATTAACAAGTTAATGGAAGAAGTTAGTCACTCATATTTATGGTAATTAAATGACATTCATCTGACACACAGTGGCTATTGTGGACAGAAAAAGTTTCTTCTTTGATTCTATGATTCATTCTTATAGCGTATTTGCAGACTGAGGGATGACAGATTTGTTTATTCTTATCCCTATAGAATTTCTACTCAATATTTTAATAATTAGACTGTGGGTAAAAGCTGAGTGAATGTCATCCTTACTGAAAATAGGCAGACCTAAGGGAGGAAACTGAAGGCAAAGTTTCAACTGGAAGGGTAAGATGTTGCACTTGTCACAAATTTGTAGCTACTTGGAAATAAGCTGCTCTCAATTTCTGTAATTAAAACAAAGTAAAAACACATGAGCTAATTACAGGTTTTGTACAGTTTCTCTGCTACATAAATTTCTATATTGGTAATTGTAGCCATTATCTGACTAAGCCTGTGGAAAATATTCAAACCAAAAGTGGCACCAAAAGCAGAGAGAAGCAAGAGGAGACTTAGACCATCTTGCTTTGCTCTTCCTCTGACTAGAGTTCACATCTAGCCATGCTCACATCTATTCCCCATTCATAGAGAGTTACAGAGAATGCTTTCATCCTGTCATCCACCCTGGCATTTCAGGACATCTTCATTGTAATAACAAGAAAATTGAGTCTTCCTGGCTGAACTTTTAGGCCATGTTCTCCACAAAGTATCATAAAACAAAGGGCATTGTGAATATGGATAGATCACTGCTTTGTAAATTTTTTTTTTTTTTTTTGTAATTGTGAAATAATTTGGAAGAAGCTTCCCTACTAACCATGCCTAACCATGATTCTTATTTCTTCAGAACTCCCACAGATGTCTGATCAAAATGTTCAAATGTGTTTGTAATATTCACATCATGTGATGCCTCACTAATTTTTCAGTGGTAGTTAGTCCTTGCATATATTTATTTCATGAAAAAGGACTGACATCAGTCAGTGTCTGCAGAATCCAAATACATTTATTTAGAATCAGTCCATTTTTTTGTGCAATAGAAATATAAAATGGCCATAGATTTTTTAAACCAATCTCTAGATCTTACAGGATTAATAATATTTCTAGATTTCAAAAGATTTGAAGTATTTATCTTGTCAGTAG
>VXBR01010273.1:142829-165129 GCA_013400215.1 Cisticola juncidis | reverse complement strand
TGAAATTTAAATTTAAAAAAAAAAAAAAAAAACCAAAAAAAAAACCCTAATATCAAGAGCTCAAATTTGAAGGAATTACAGAGAATCTGGTCCAATGTGAGAGCTTATATTTCAAGGATAATCACAGCAAACATGGTAGAAGGCCAACATGGATCAGCAAGGAACCCCTGATTGAGTTCAGCCACTTTAAGGAAGAACACAGAAGCTAGAAGCAGGGATAGGGTAGCAATGCAGAAGCACTGCCTAAGCATGGAGAGGTGGAGCTAGGACAACCAAAACTCAGCTGGAACTGGAACTTGTGAGGGATGTGAAAGACAGACAGAAAGGCTACTGTGACCACACTGGCACCAAAGGAAGGTGAAATAAATATGGGGCTACTTTTCAGAGGAGATGGAAAGATAGTAACAAATGATTTGGAGAGAGCCAAGGTACCCAGTATTGGTTTACCCCACTTTTTTTTTCCACTGGATAGGCTTGCCCGAGTGCCTCCTAGATCCTCAGATCTGTTAACAGAGTCCATGGGACAAAACATTACCAACAACAGAGGTAAGATCAAGTGAAGGTGCAGTTAAGTCATATGGACAAATACAAGGTCAAGGGGACAGACAGAATGTACACAAGGATGCTGGGGGAGTTAGGTGCTATCTTTATTAGGCTGCTGGTAATTTGGAAAAGGGAAAAAATACCACCATCTTAAAGACAAGAAAGAAGAAGGACCTACAAACCCACAGGCTTATCAGCCTCACCTGATGTCCTGTGAAGTCCTCCATAACAAACTGGGTGCTTATAGAGTGCACTTCATTCATTTCTGGACAACAGTGGAATGAAGAAAGGCCGAAGGATAGGAGTACTCTTCAAAGGACCACACATACATACAAATGGATTGACAAGAACTAAATGAAGTTAAGCTTTGGTAAACACAGACTTCTGCACCTAGGATGGACTAAACTCATGCAGGACTACAATCTTGGTGTTGTCTTGCTAGACTGCAGCTTTGCAGAATGCAGGACCTGGGTTTCTGGGTGGAAAACCAGTTGAACTGGAGGAGTCAGCAGTGCACCCTTGAAGCAATTAAGACCATACACATACTTGGCTGGATTAGCAATGGGGCAGCCAACAGTTCAAGCAGTGGGTTTTGTGCTCCACTCAATGCTTGTGAGATGAAATATGAAGTACTGAATTCAGCTTGGGGATTATAAGTACAAAACATTGAGTTACTACTGAGACAATATCGAAAGATGAAGCCAGACTGTTCTCAGAGGTGTACAGGGGAGGCAGGAGAAGCAATGGACACAAGCTGGAACATGGGGAAATTCCTACTAGATACAAAGGAAATATTTTCATTTAACAGTGATCAATCATGTAGATCAGGTGCCTGTAGCATTTCTTGGAGATACTTTGTTTCAGCAGGACACTAGCCTCAGCAACCTGATAAGAGTGTTTTCACATCAGTCTTAGGTGAAAAGAGGCTGAATGGTCCCTGGAGATCCCTTCCAAATTATGTTTTACTGTGAGTCTGTAGAAATGCTTAAGACAAATTTTATGTTTTGTGCAAAGCACTGATGGTGGGGATTGTGCTCATAGTCACAAGGATGTAGATTTACTTTAGTTCTGTTGCAAAATTGGTCTACTCTATAATTTACAGTTAATAGAAAATACATCATGATTCTCTTGAGCAGAATGCATCGCTTTAACACATAGAACCCTAGATAGCATTAAATCTTTGACATTAAGCTCTGGTAAGCTCTTTCAGAACGCTGACCATCCAGAAGCTAGTTCCTGTATAGAATATACTTCTTCAAATACCCAGTGTGATTATTTTTAATAAGAATTTACCATATACACTATAAACAGAATATTAAGAAATTTAAAAATTAGAAGAAGAAAAAAAGCCTTTATACAGTCTAGTCTTAAGCAATGTTTTATTAAAAAATTTACAAGCAGCAGCCATAGCAAGGAAGTTGGGTGATAAAAGAATCTAAAATGCAGAGTCATAGCCAAAAGTGTTTAACTAAACCATATAAGAAAAAGTAAAATAAACTTAAACCCATGTTAAGCATGTCCTAAACCTTCTTGGGCAGAAAGAGAAAAAGCCATGGAGTACTTTTTTCATGGAAATGAAAATTATCACAGAGCCTTTTTTTAGGTGTATAAGTACAGTCCTCTAAGGTCAGAATTAATCTTGATGTAGTTCAGTTGAAGGCCCTAAAGTTGCACTAAGAAACAATGAGTACATTCCTAAGTACACCATCCAGAAGATGCTTTTCTAATTTGTTCATTCTGTTAAAAAAAGAAACAATCTTGACTCCTGAGCCTCCTCTAGTGTTCTAAAAATAAAAGAAAGTCATGTACACTTGAATCAAAGTATAGCAAAGTACAGAATCACTGGTGAATCTTGCCAAGGAAGTATTCTTTAGCCTGTACCTTTTTTCCTTCTTCTTAACTTTCATAGTGCAAAATGAAAAATTTCCAATTGGGTTTATATGCTCATACTTCTCTGTGGTTTTTACTGGTAAAAAAAATGTTACAGGTCAGTACTGTTTTGGGTTTTTTTGGTTTTTTTTCACAAATACTCACAATAGTGTTTGAATATACAAGAGGCAAACAGGCAGATCCCCCACTCCATATTTCTCTCTTGGCAGTTAGCTAGTTACATTTATCTTGTTCATGCTCAGTCATCAAAATTAAAGAACCCATTTGTTAAGATAATTAGTACTTTTACCTGAGTCCTGAATAATCTATCTGATTTTGCTAAGCTGATTTTGCTTAAAAGCATACTCCAGTATTTCTTTCATATTTCATTATATATCTCATCAGTGTTTTGAATATTTCTTTTCCAGTAAATTGTGTGTGCAGTTACAATAGTATTGAATCAATACTTCTTTTTATCACCATACACTTTTAGTGCCAATTGTCTTTTACTATTATTATTATTTATTATTATTATATATTTTTTTAATGTATTACTTCAATATAAAAGCAGTAGATATTTTTGGGGCTACATTGAGCTACAGACATGTGTTTATATGTAAGTAATTCATAAGGAATTGACACTTATATTCCTTGCATGTTCACTTTCAGTCTTCATGACAAAAGACAGAAAATCTGAGGGACTATGCTTCTCAGAAAATAAGGAGCATTCATACATTGCTATGTATAATATATGGTTCTGATAATTTTATTTGAATGAAGACTTATTTAAAAGCCATCAAAATTATTAAAACCACTTCTTTTTACATTCTTTTATTTCCACTTTCTACACCACAACAGATATTAACTTAGGGTCTTATGTAACATTTAAATATAACATTTTACTCATCTAGGCACAGAGGAAGGAAATATAATTCTGCCTTAATTTGAATTTAGAAGAAATTAACCCCCTCCCCAAATCCCAAATCCAACTAAGAAATAACATAATTATAGAACTATTCTCCTTGCTGTTCAGTGGGGAAATCAATAAGAATACTGCTGAAGTCTTTTCAGTCAAACTAAAGCAGCAGTAACACCATGTAACATGTAATTAAACAATCATAGTTTCATATTTCTCATGGCAAAGCTACAGTTTATCAAAGCAAGAAAAATTTGGAGGAGTTTAAGTCCCTTTTCTTCTCTTATGAAACTAAATGTTTACTTTTAATCTACTTGCATGTAAAAAACTATTCCCTAAAGTCACAGTTAGAAAGAAATAACAAGTGTAACTTATTTTTTCCAGGGAAAAGAAGGGAGGAAGAAGCATTATCAACTGCTACTTTGATACAAAAAGGCATCTGAACTAAAAATAATTCATGGCTAATGAAATATGTGCTCAAGGTCAGTGTAAGGCTGTCTTTAGAGTTTGAACTATAATGAATTTACACTTTATCTCCTCCCAAAAGTCAAACACAGTCTTACATTACCTTGAAGTAGCAGCAGGGTTAACTTTCAAATACTGTTCTGTTTGAATTTTAGGCCAGGTGACCAAAAAGATAATGTGATAACTTTAGGAAAGAATTTCCTACTCCTTCTTGCTTTCTGAGCTGATTCATTGCCTCAGCCTTAAAAGCTGACAGGTTAAACAGGAACAATACTAGGAAAAAAAAAAAAAAATAGAGATTATATTTTTATGCAACACTGTCATATCAGAAAGAAGGTTCAGGTTACCAACTTTAAATCCTGATAAATCTGGAGATGGGTGAGGCTTAATAATTCAGGAAAGGTTATCAGACCCATGACAGAGCCATGATACCTTGCACCTCCCCCAGAGAGAAGTTAGGTTGACTAAGAAATGTCAAGCAGTTTCAAAGTCATAGTCTATCTCATTTATACATTTAAAATTGGGCGTTCTCTTTGAATGTCTTATGCTTTCCAAAATCTGCTGGAATTTTAAAGTATACTTTATAAATTTTTAAGCATTGTAAAACTTCCCACAGTATCTGGAAAACAAGGAACCAGCATTTGTTTAAGATATTAAGCTAGCAATTTTCCATCAGAACAAATTCATCAAATTTTCTATGAGGCAAGGAACTAAGCCCTCTGTGATAGCACTCAGAAAATTCAAATACATTATAGCTATTGATTAAAATCAGATTTTCACATTTGTGTTTCTCATTTAGCTCACAAATGGCTTGCAAAAATATTACTAGTTTTTCTTTCCAGGATAAAGTTTATTATTTGTTACATTGTGTAATATAATGCCATTCAATTCAGTGAGTGATATTTGGCTTATCTTTAATGTTTTGTTGCAGAATTAAATCTTTAGTAGTAGAACAAGAAATAGAAAAAAATAGTTGCAAACACTCTTTCCAGCACAAAATTTTTGAGAGTCTGAAAACTTAATAGTAATATTCAGTTTGAGAAATTTGGCTAATTGAGTGTGGATCCGAACAGATGCATTGGGCAAGGCATGCAAATCAAGAGAAATGGATCTCAGCAAATTATTCCGCCTGTTCCGTTGTTTCCATAAAATTATCAGAGTAATGACCTAATACATGTAGCAAACACATTTCTTGATGTAGTTGAGAACTGAAAATGAAAAAATACCCCACAGCTCTTATCAGAGTCAATGATAAGATAAAAGATTGGTTGACCTATTAAATCTTGTTAGCTAAAAATAAATTCTGCAACCAGTGTGAACTCTCTTCTGCAAACCTGTGACCATCCACATTGCTCCTACTTTGTAACAGTGGAAAACAGCAAAGCCAGTCCTTCTCTTTCCACAGCTATTTCTCTTGCCTATTACAGTGAACACAAATCATTAAAGTCAAGTTTTTCTGAGAACTTTCAATGTCTTCATTCCATTTCTCTCATTCATCTCCTTGTTTTTCCTTTGTTACTTGCTTGGAAATTCTATATTTTCTGAGGCTGTTTTTCTAAAATGTCTGTGTTTAGAAGAGCAAAAGTGGGAACAATATACCCTTGGAGCAATGAAGCCCATCTTTATTGCTGGGAAGGTAGAAGTGAGGTAAGGCATGAACGTGAATTGCCCTGATAATACATTTATGGCAAATACGTTCTACTCTGCAGTGTGGTCATCCGTCTCTCTAAAAAAAGCATAGCCAGAGGGATACTGGATTGAAAGGAAGGAGTAAGGAATAATCTACTCCAGGCAAAATATTTTCAGATAAATATCAACAGAAAAGTTAAAATAGGATAGACCATTTCAATTGAAAAAGACCTACATTGATCATCTAGTCCTTTGCATATTGCAACAACTACAACCAATTGCACTCAAAATGAGACCAAGTTACTTTAAAGAGAGTAAGTAGGAAAGGAGGATGCATTCTCATTTGTTCAGGTCTTAGCAGAAAGTGCATTTGGTTTCCTAAAATATATCTCATCAGTGCTTACATCCTGTCTGGGCAGTCACTGGTAGACACCCACCACAACACCTCCCTTATTTTTCATCCTCCTAACCCTGACCCAGAGGATCTCAACCACATCATCACTAACTGTGGTTAGTGGATCACCCTTAGTGATCACTAAGGGTGGTGTAATCAAACCTCTCCCTTAATTATAGTGTGACACCTCCACCTTGCCTTCCCTGCCTATCCCTCCTGAAGAGCCCATAGCCCTCCATCCCACCTCTCCAGTCCTGGCATCAATTCCACCAAGTCTGACTAAGACCTGGTGTGTTGTAGCTCTGGGAGCTTACCAACATTTACAGTTAATCCTGTTTTTTTTTCCGATGCTGCCTGCATGGGTGTACAAGCACTTCAGATATGTTTCTGAGACATCAGTGCTCCTGAGGGCATTGTAAATGTACCCACTAGCATGAACACAATCAGGCAATCTGATGTCAACCCCTGGCTTACCTGCTGCAACCCTGTTGGTAGGTATCCCTTTCTCCCAATGTGTCTAGTTAAAACCCACTTTAGGGATCAGTCCTGACATCTTATGCCCAAAGACCCATTTTCTCCACCAGGAGGTCCCTGTCAAACCCCAGCATACCTTATCCTATGAAGTTTCTTCAACGGCTTAAAGTCCCAAAGTTTTGGTGGAGATAAATTTCATATCATCCACTATAGTAATGGATGTTGATGACTTCAGCTTCCTTATACAAAGGTAAGACCTCAGTAGATAGGAATATTATAGCTGGACAAGACAGGTAATGATGCTTTTCAGTTCAGGTGATATGTGGGTCTGAGGCAGTGGAGAATGTGCTAGCCTTTTGCATTTGACAAAGTAAGGAAGTTATGTTACATTATCTTATTACATTTTATGTAGCTATGAAATCTCATCACCTGCAGAGGCACATGTTATTTGCACTGTCTTAAAATGCTATCCAAACTTCTGGCTTTCCATGGTGGAGATGACAGATTATTAAAAAACTAGATTTTACCAATTTTCTTGTGTGTGAACAGAAAGCAAGGAGCCATCCTTACATTGCCCAGTTACAGGAAAGGTCAGCTGCAGCTTGTGTCTGGTGTTTGAGTAGTGCTTGGCATTCTTTTGTTACCCTCTCTCTGCTCCATAAATCATCGCACACAGAAAGGTCAGGAACAGAGAGGAGGTAAGATACCAGCTAAATAAGGAGCAAAAGATTCCTCTCCTTCTGGAAATCATCAGAGCAGAAAGGGAATTTCTAGAATCCTTTTGAGATAGGAAAGAAGACCTGAAATAGTTAAAACATTTGGACTACACACTGCACAATTCAATTGCTTGGAATCAGCTCATATCCTTGAATAAATAAAAGAATTAGCTTTGTGTAAAGCTGTCCAAAGCCTGAGAATGGTTACAGCTGGCATTTTTTCTTTAATTTTCTTTTACTTACAGCAAGTGTTTTTCCCTTCCCTCCACACTTTTCCTTGATCTTACCTAACTTTTGCTTGTGTTCTTGAATATGGGAAAGGACAGAGGAGAATTGAATAAAGGAGAGTTGTTGCAGCGTTCTTCACCTGACACAATAATTTTTAACCAGGTATTTTTAGACTTGTACCTTCTTTAAAAGGATTGAGCCTAAATTAACCTCTAAATTTTATATCACATAAGAACAGGATGTCTTCAGGAAACACAGTGACAAAGAAAAAAATATTTTCCTTTGTTTGTATCCTTGCTAATTTTGGTTGGCTATTTCAAATTAGTGAAAATTTTACTAAATAGTGCTTTTGGATAGTTTGAAGCAGAATCTGATATCCAGCTCAGGATGATTTAATTGAAGCTGTGAGCCTGAAACATTTTACTCCTACAAGCTGGGCATCTACATCCTGTACATGTTTTTAGTGTTGTGGGGAACCTGGCTGATTTCCTGACCTTTTGCAGAGGTCATAGAACATTGCTACTGTTCTATGAGTAATGTCAAAGTAGTCAAACAAGAACAACTTTAAGGTAATTGTTATGTCTGTGCTTATTTGAAAAAAAGAATGAAGTACAATACATTCATTGTCTTTTTACAGGGACTTTTCTGAACAATCTAACTCATATCTATCCAACAAATACCAGTGCAACCTTGACTAGATATTCATAACATCAAGTTCAGGGACTTGTATCATTCCATTCACATTTTTATACCTTTTTGTCATGAAGTATCCTTAGTCCTGCTCAAAGAATGTATGTAGTGAAGGAAGGAAAACATTTTTAATATGGATAGACGGTGTCTAATTGCAAGGTTGGAAATATTAAAAGATACTTCTCTGTTCTATGGTATTGCTCTACCCTATGGTTTTTGAAAAAATATGCAACCTTTGTGACAGGTGTGGACCTGGTGAGAAGCCCCACAATGACTTCCTTTTAACTGCAAATATGGCAGATTGTTTTTCACCAGCACAAGCTATAATAATAATAAAATAATATGAATGTTTATTAAAATCCATTTTTGTTTAACTTCAACAAAATGCTTATTGTTGCTTCAGAAATAAATACCCTTTAGGAGTCCAGATTTGCAACCTGTCTGTCACATTGAGTGCTGAGAAAATGTGCAATGTGAACAAATGTGTAGAATGAAATACTTATAACAGAGAAATCAAACTTTTCCAATAGAAAATTTTAAGACCTTCTTTCCAGACCAAGACATGTAGAGTGTTCACACAGAACTTGCCCAATTGTGAATTTGCTTTTAAAGACCATGGATGCAACTTAAATACTTTGAATTTATACATATATATATATGTTATGTTCTAGACAAGTTAATTATAAGCACTGATGAACAGAGATTTTTTCAAAAGATTTAATTGGTTTTGTACTTTATCCTCCTGGCTTTTCTCCTTAGAAGAATTTTGTGAAAGAACAAGAAAGAGTTCTAAATAAACAAGGTTTCATTACGACATAAGCTGGAATAATTAAATTCTTAAACTGAAAAAAATCAAAACATGTAGGTGAGGGAGAGCAGAAAATTTGGAAAAGGAACTTGTATGCCACTCTTTTCCTTAGTGCTCTCTTTTTCCAAGTCAGGTTCTTACTTTCAGAATTATTACACAAAAAGCCCCAGATTACAACAAACTTTCTCAGTGCTATCTATCCCCATAAAAAAAGCTCTTTTTCTCCCCTCCAAGCTGCAGCTCCAATCCCTTTGCCAAGGCCCTTGTCTATGGGTACCATGCTCCTAGGTCCCAGATGAGCTCTCCTTCCAGCTCAATACCTCTCAAAGCTGGAAGGTCCTCTCCCAGAGGGACATTTGCCTTCTCTTTCTTCCTCAGCAGCAGCACTGCTTCCATCCTGGGGCATCTATCAATACTTTGTTGATAACAATCTGAGAATAAAGAAATAAATCTGCTAACAGATTGCACTGTAGATAGGAACATATTTTTTAAAGTATTTCCTTAACATCTCCAGTATCATAAACTCAGAAATTATGTAATGAGCACAGTTTACCTTTTCTTAGACAGGCAACCCTTTCTTAAAGGCATGTGAAATCCAAACTCAAATGAGTTCAGTGAGCTGTCCTGTTTAATGGGCTGAGAAAAAATTAAATACCCATTCTTCAGAACATGCTTAGAATATCATAACAAAAAAAAAAAAAAAGAGTTTTGACACTCCTGTTTATGTTATGTGTCAGGTGAGGAAGAATTTTTTTTCTGTAGTAACATTCAGATGAAGGAACAAATCTACTATACTTCCTTTCAGACACTGCATTCCTTTTAAGCAAGAAAGTTGTACAGGCACTGAAATAGTCTCAATGCTGAAATTATTTAGCTGCCAAGATATACTGCAGAATAAAGCAGTGCAAAAATTCCAGAGAAGAGCAGATGCCAGTGCTGTGGGGCAAGTATAGCAATTATCAGATACTCAGCTAAATGACTGAGGTTAAATTAAACATCCATTAAAAAAAAAAAAAAAGGCAAATAGTAGTCCTTATATTTTAACTGGAAAGATTAGAAGAAGCTAAGCATAAAATTTGGAAGGAAGACTTGCAGTTTCTATGTTAAACATTGTTTTTAATATTTCTCCTCTTATATCTCTAAAATATGAAAAAAAATTTTAAACCTAATCCTTTCTATCAGCTAAGTGTGTGTGGCTGAATATCCGGGGGGAAAGAAGATGCAACAATTAGGCAACTGATTTTAACTTTTCAAGCTAAGATCATTTATGCAAAGACCTTGCCTGAAATGAGTTTTCAAGGCTGATTATTTAAAGATTAGCAACAGTTTAAAAACTAGAAATCTAGCACAACCTTTGCTGTACAGAACACACAAATGATGAAACTAATACAGATAGGGAAAACTGAGAGCATTCAAAGATGTTTTTAACCAAAGCAGAGAAAACAACTACTTGAAAGGATGAAAGGATGAGAAGTGCACTTCAGTGGCTATTACTTAAAGTTTTCTGGTTTGGGGTGGGGTTTTTTGGGGTTTTTTTGGTGCAGCACAATCTCTTACTCTTCCTGTGCTGTTGATGACAGAACAGAAAACCATCTCAGAAGTATGGCACTGCTCACAGCAGCCTGACTTGAAACACCAAGCTTCAAAAGAGCTAAGACTGAATCAATCAATCGATCATCCCCTCTGGTTTCTTTGCACTCTAGCATGTCTTACACCACATAAAGATCCAGCGTGGAAGAAAATACTGTCTTTTCCATTTTATTATCTCAATTGTTCCAGGTGGTACAGGTAAAGTACTACACACTGACAACCTCCCACGCTTTTGCCTGTTGAAAGGAAATTTGTGTTAATGTACATATGCTTGTACAGACCAGATTTCCTCTCTGTGGTCACGTCACGTCAGGGCTCCTCCAAGATCAGCTTTGTGAAATGAAGGGATAGTTAAAGAAAAACTTGGCATCATTTATTACAGATTATTACATCGTTTATATAGAGATTACTGGTATTTTCTTATATATTTTACAGGAAAATTCAACTAACTTCACCTTCAGAGCAATTTGAAAATCATTTGGGTTCACAGTAGGCTCCCTTAAAACACAATAGAATCACAGTTAAAGAAATTTTGGAAACTGAATTTCCTTGTGTGGTTTTTTTTTTAATTTATTTACTTTAAATATATATTCTTGAAACTGTAAGAAACATTGTTTGGTTTAGTTTTGAGTTTTGTATTGTAAAATAGAGAAGATAAATGAATGACTGTTCTATTCATGCTGGTTCTGTTTGATCTCCCACTTCAACTNGCCTTTAAATACGACTGAGACTGGCAAAGTCTAATTTTGTATATCCAAGCTGCATAAGCAAAAAAAAAAAAACCAAAAAAAACCTCCCAAACCTGTAGTGTTCCCATGGGCAACAAAAGCTTGAAAAGAAACAGCAACATGTTGGTAATAAAAAAATTTCAAAGGACCATATTTCAAGCTGTGGGAGTGCAAGGAACATCATTTCTTATATAAAATGTACATCATCTCTTGTGAATGGCAGCTCAGGAGGCTGCATATGCTCCTCTCCTACTTCGTAGG
Organism: Cisticola juncidis; assembly: GCA_013400215.1. NCBI lineage: Eukaryota > Metazoa > Chordata > Aves > Passeriformes > Cisticolidae > Cisticola > Cisticola juncidis. The sequence continues at coordinate 153,818 of VXBR01010273.1, read as the reverse complement.
AATTATCTAGCAGATATAAATGAAGGCAGTTTTGATAACTAACTTAATAAAATTCCAAAGAGTAGGGGTGGGCAGCTCAAGCTGACATTTTAAGATTTCATAAGGAGGGTGAGGGGTGAAAGAAGGAGGAATGTCAGTTTTGCAACAGACAGAAACTTAATTTCTTTAGTTTGGATGAATTCCAAGCAGAGTTACAGCATTTTTACAATCCTATTTCTTATACAAAGCAAACAGTTTTCTTCTGTTTACTTAAGCACTCTGAGATGAAAAAAAAATCCAGAGGCTTACAAGACCACAGATGTCTGCACTTCAAATACTGGTTCAACACTTTGATGAAGGGTAGTATTGTTTGCTTTCTCTGCAATGCAGGTTAAAATGAAGCAGGTTGTATGCAGGACATAATTTCTCTAGGGATGGTGCTTCCTGGTTGAATTAAAAGATAAATAAAAATTCATGGTTCATTTGAATTATTTTTCCTATATTTCAAATACTTTGATATTTAGTCTAAATCAGGGCTTGAGTCCAGAGACCTTTAAATCCGGCAATATGATTCTTCAAAATTATAAGTAATTAGGAATAAATTTATGGTAGATTAAGGTCTTTTAATTTCCCTTCTTCATACATTTAAAGGCCCAGTGCTCTGAATCACTACTTTCATAAATTTTCATCATGCAAGAGTGTAGTCTGACACAGATGATCTTGATTCATGCCATCCTTTCCAGTGTTTTCATTAAGATTACTTGACCACTTAAGAGTTGATTACATGAAAAGAACTTGTTATACCACCTTGTGTCACTCACCTTCCTGTTTCTTCCTTCTGCACTCTTTATTTTCTCTATCAACATGAAATTCTCTCTCAGCCAGCATAGGAAGGTTCTCAACAGAGTTCTTTGCAGCCCTGTTTATTCACCTCTGCACCCTAGGCTATGATGAGGTGTAAGGGAAAGCTCTTTTACTGTGAGGGTAACAAGACACTGGCACAGATTGTCCAGCAAAAGATGGGTGCCCTATTTTTTGGAAGTGTTCAAGGTCACACTGGATGGGACTCTGAGAAACCTGACCTAAATGAAAGGTGTCCCTGCTCATGGGGGCAGGGGGGTTGGGGGCATTGGAACCAGACAATTTTTAAGGTCCCTTCCAACAAAACCATTTTGATTCTGTGTTTCTGTTTGATTTCTGCAGCTCAGAACCTGAGCAAGAGTAATCCTAAATGAGACTGGCCTGTCATTTGCATAGAATATAGCACTTAATCCCTGAAAAAGTTAGCTGAAGAGACCAACCTTTCCAAAATGGACCATGCTTGTGGTCTTACATAAAATCTTATGTATATTCAGGTAAACAAACAACAGCTTGAGGAATGGATGTAACTGTGTAGCTCCAACCAACCTTATTGATTTGGCACCCAACAAACAGATTTAACTTTTCATGATTCTCTGGGGTTCCTTGGAAAAAAATAATGTCAACAGGGCAGTGCATAACCCATGCTTATCCTCTCCTCAGATGAGCTGCTTTAGACATTTTGAATCTCAAAGCTTTGGTTTTATAGATATTTTTGGTGTAAGACGGGTAAAGGTTACATATGGGGTACAGTTTGAAATGGTGGAGTTTGGAAGCACTGTCATTATGTAATGGTTTGTATAACACATGCACCTTACATCTTTAACTTTTAAGACATCCCAACATCAAAGATATATACCTAAATATATTCTAACCAACATAGATATTGGCATATATATTGGCAGTATAAATTCAAGGAAGGTGCTTGTGTTGCAAAAAATCCCACACATAAGAAGTTATGTAACAAATACTGCACTTAGTTCATTCTATGATTCATCAACACTTAATATTTTTGCTGGGGAATGTTGATTCTGAAACAGTGATCTGTACTCTCAGGGAGACAATATAAATTTGTGCTGGTTGTAGGAATTCTACCTTCAGAGAATATGGACAATCAAGTTCAGCAGCTATGCTTTTCTTCACATTAAAGGAAGAGAAAAAGTAAATCAAAATATAGATTCAGCAGTCCCCTCAGGAAGTCTGGTGTCCTCAGAACACATTACTGATGTTCCTTTTTTGTAGACTGGCAATTCTGAAGGACATGTTGAGGAGTTTACTTGTAGAACAGTATTTACACCTAAAACTGCTGGGTAGACTGGATTGATGTGAAGAGAAAGACTTTATGTGCTCTTCTAATATCATTATCTCTTCTGATTAGGTTATCATGCAAATATTATCAAAGCCTCACAGCTTATCTGTAGTATTGACATTCTCAACACTGACATCCTCAGGTCAATATACTAAAATTATAATGCACTTCCTGTGAGTTAAGAATAAAATTACCCTGCTTTCTATAGATAAAACTTTAAAAAAGAAAAGAAAAAGGGTATGAAAACTAATTCTTCAGAAAAGCAGTACCTGAAAGGAAGTCCTTTCTTCACTCACCTGCAAAAAATGGAGATACCAAGTTCCTCATACTAGAGGAAGAAGTGTATGGATACCTATGAGACTTTTGGAAAAGAAGAGAAATGCAAGGAGTAAACAAATTTTTGTTGATGTGGGAAAGTTTGGGATATTTTTTCTATAGGTATTTTTAAACATATATAAGGCATACTGCTTCTTAACTAGTTATTTTTTAGTGTATGAGGTGGCAGTCTGTAGATGAGGAAAACACTGGCTATTTTTTACCTTGTGTTAGGGGCATCTGGTCTGTCCCTTTGGCACTAGGTCACACAGCCAGGGAAGCAAATAGGGTACAATTGGTACAGGGTTATTGCCCTATTGCTGCCACACCAATCAGGTTTGTCAGTGGGGTCTGCAACCTTTTCCTTCACCCCTCCTTCCATGGTTTTGGCTTCCAGTGCTCAAGGCCAGCTCTGATTTTATGCAGCAGTGGAATTTTATGCAGTGGAATCCTGGATCAGATTTCTGGGAAAGATGTGGATGTCAGAGTTTTGAACGAAGCAAGGTTCTGGTCTCCCTTTGTTGAGAGCAGCATTGAAGGGTTCTTGTCCAAGCTACATTGTTGATGTGTCTGTGCCTGATCATTCTGTTCATTCCGAGCCTGACCTGCAGAACTGACTTTCCAGCTTGACCTCAGACCTCTCTTGTCACCAAGGACATGTCTAGTGTTCTGGACACGTGCCTGATTAACCATCCTCTCATCTGCTTTGTTATTCATGAACAGTTACTGTGGGCCAGCCTGTTAGTGAGTTAGTGAGGGCACAGCCCTGCCAGTTTAGTTGTCTCAGCTCCTAGTTCTCTTTCCCATCTGGAGAAAAACCAACCTTGCTTCTCCCTAACAGCACTCTCAGACAACTCAGTCATTTACTTGCCTTTCAATATTCCCTTGTTTCTCCTTTTCCTCAACAAACAAGCTGTCCTTTTTATTTTTTCTTTGCTCAACAGGTTGTGCAGATTTTTTACCCTTATACAGTCTTAGAATCTTAATCTTTGGTTTTAGACTTTGACCCCAGTAAACCTGTGCTTTCCTGTCTTTAGACAACTTCCACCCAGAAGCAGACCTAGAATCAGAGAACTGGGTTGGAAGGGACCTTAAAAGTCATATAGTTCCAACCATGCTGACACAGTCAGGGCTACCCTTGGCTACTTCAGATTGTTCAGTCCCATCCACATTTCTACCACATTCGTTGGATTTGAGACTGGAGTTGGCCTTCTGCCTGTATATTTTAGCAACTTGCTTAAGAAATGTTTTCAACATAGTTTTCAACATGTTTTAGATTCAGGTTTGTGACATAAAATAGGCTGAAAATTTCCTCTATCTCTGTGCTCAAACTGTGGTGAACAACCATAGAAAATTCTGCTGTCATCTGGTTACTTAGTGGTGCTCTTTCCAGTAGATACTGAGGCCAATTCTGTGCAATATTTTTTTAGTTAACAACTGGATGAGGCAATACATTACAGTCCACACATTTCCAGGCAATACCAAACTGGCTAATCATCAAAGGGCAGAGCTGAAATGAAGATGTTAGTTAGGTGGACAAACGGGCTGACGGGAACCTCATGAATTTCAAATGGAATTGCCAAGATCTTCACTTGGAGAGAAGTAACCCCATGGACCATCAGAAATTATGTTTCATTCTGATTATTCTAGCAGTATGCAATTTTTAGCAAAATATTGATTATAATAATATATGCATAATAAGCATCTGTGATATTCCATTACAACATAGAATATTAAATCTAAATCATTATGTATTAAAACTTGAGCCAACAAATATTCATGCACTTTTGTAATTTTTAGTCTTCCAGTTTACAACCTTAATAATAACAACCTTACAAAAAATGTGGGTGTTTTGTTTTCAAGTCTGAAGTTAGTAACTTCTTAATTGCTGAGTACTTTCAACAAGATAGTACTTAAGCAGAATTATGGCAGTGCATATATTGCCTTATGTGTAGTTCAATACCACTGCTTAACAGATGTCTGATTTAATTATAGATACTTCATATACATTTTCATTGGTGTCATGAACCTACCTCTATGGTCTCAGCATTTCTAAGCAACATTGCAGCCAACTAATGCAGTAGAACCACATAAAAGACATGTTTTCCTCTGCACTCTCCTTTCCCCTCCCAGGTCCAAAAAGCAGTGACTCAATACCATTCCTTTCCCTGTCAACTAGCTGTATGTCCGTACCTGTAACCACATTTCAAACTGGTTTTGTTGTACAGTTATAGGAAGGTCATGTTTGATTGAAACACTGGTTGCATTTCACGATTGGATGAATTGTTGCTAATATATTCAGTTACAGCTAAGTCACTACAGAGGTGAGGCTCACAGTGAGAACATAACTTTTTGCTTTTTTAAGTCTTCACAATGCTGTACATCCAGAAGGAGGGAACTGATTTTTCAGTGTTGTTTGTGATGAGGGCACTAAGGCATTAATAGAGAAACTGAGGAATTGTGCTTTCTGTTCTACCTTGAAAAAGGGATGTCAGTGTCTCAGGTTCTCCATTTGTGAAGTGAGTACCCTATTCTTGCCTTTCTCCAAAATATGCTCAGGTATTAATGTAAAAATGTAATGTTATTTAATAAATTCAAGTTAACTGGTAACTTAGTCTGAGTTATATTCAGTAGCTATTCTCCTACTTTAGACTAGGTAATATTCAATATTCCAAAATGCTTCAGGAAAAGGAGAAAGGGATGCCTACAGTGTTTCTGTAGGCATCAAGTATAAGCATGAGAGAACAACTAAGAGAGTTATCAGTACAAGAGAAAAAATAACTACACATTACTCAGGAAAAAACTCACAATGATACTGCGAAGATGGTGGAGGCTGGGAGGGAGAAAGCAAATCCTTTAAAATCCATTTCATTCAGTTCTGTTGTGTAAGCAGATTGACAGCCTCAGCAGTACATAAATCAGTGTTTTTCTGAAGAAGTAGAAAGAAAAGGAAAAAAAGAAGCATCAGGAGACGTAGTATTTGCTAGTATAAACTAGTATTTGTTACATTTATGTTATTTGGAACCAAGAATTGTGAATGCCAGAATTTGGGTGGCATGAGAATATAACTGGTTCTTTTCCCTCCCTTCCCGTGTCTCCTTATTTAATCCTTTTTGTACCTGTAGAACCAGAGAATCGTAGAATATCCTGAGTTGGAAGGGACCCACAAGGATCATCATGTGGCCTGCACATAATAGGTGTGTTAATTGGATAAAGTGACTGCAGCATGAGATACTAAAAGGCTAAAGTGTGGTATGGTGCCTAATGTGAGAATTTCAAAGGGGCTGTCACTGTCTAAACTGAATATGGCCTGTGGTACACAGGTATTGGAAGATAAAATGCTAATGCTGCAGTCTGCAGTTCTGTGCTGTCAGCCTGATTTTTGGTGGTGTTGGATTCTCAGAAAGCATCACCACGTCAACCACTTTCAGCTAGAGTGAATGGAAACTACGTGTAGCTGAAAAACCAAATGACACAAAAGCATGCAATTTAAAAATGAGACAACAGAGACTCAAGTAAAGATGTCTACTTTGTCATATCTGCCAAAACCTCTCTGTAAATCAGGCAGGTTAACACAGATTCCCTGTTAAAAAAACAAACAAACAAAAAAAAACCAATAAAAAACCAAAAAAAAACCAAACAAACAAACAAAAAAAACACCTCAGAAAATAAAACCACACAAATACTTTCCTCTGCTGGTTTTCTTCCAATATATGTCCACATGAATGTGAGCTCTTCCAGTCCAATACTATCTTATGTGGTCATCCAAGGTGCTATAAATGAGATCTTTCATTTTTTAAAAAACACCTTTACACACCAATCAAGGAAATCCACAACTCATTATTCACTTTACCAACACTTATAACACTGCAGTGATGATAAATGTTGTATACTTTGTTATTCTGAGGGAAGTTGCACCAAAATGAAGAATTTATTGGAAGTCAGACAAAGATATACATTTATCCAAAAGATATACATTTATCCAAAAGCACCAGGTTAAAGAGAGAATAAAAGTTTGTAGAGGAGAGAAGTGAAATTTTGTTTATACCCTATCCCTAAATTACCAATGGACAGAAGGATTTATTCCTCTTTTGCTTTAATGCTCAAAGGTTGCAGAAATGTGTTTACACATTCATTTAGACCACTGTGTTAAAGTAAAAAAAAATTAAAAATGGTTTCTTGTGCCTGATATCAAACAACCAAGAATTTGGTTAATTGAATTTGTAGGTCAGACCTTTCTTCTGCTCAAGTCAATTCCCCATTGATCACACTAAAGTGGGGAAAGGAGTGGTGGTAAACTTTCACATTTAGAGTTATGTGGAGACGTTTTCACTCAGATTAAACTGGGTCTCAGAGTGGCTATTTATATGCATGAGACCAACACAAAGTGCGTATTCTGCCTCAGGATTAAAGCATTTAGTTTTTCAAGAGGGAATAGTTCATTGATCAATGCTTTATGCCCACATTTCTCATGTTGATAGAGCTTTGCCCATGAACTCTCATTAGATGTCCTGATTCCAACTTAAAATTTAAATTTGATTTCAACACCAGCAGTAAGATGTCATGAAGGAAACAGATTGCTCCATATATTCATCTAAATACAGGTCAAAACTAGGTATATATCAAGAGCATTTAATCATCAATAACGTGTGCCACCAAGATGAATTGATGCTGAAGGCTGTAATTTCTAATCACTAATAATAATGTTTCCAATTAATTGTATGTACAGCTAAGTGTATCTCAGTTTATTTGCTAAGGCAATTTTGCTAAACCAAGTAATTTTACTGCTAAATACAACACTAGAAAAGTTATGCCTGTTAACATCACTAGTTTCACTTGTCTAATATATGGTCTCACACTTAACCAGTCTGATTATTTAATTTCATGCTACAACTACTTTTCGTTGAATATTTGATATAAAGCAGATTAAAAGTTTGACATTAGAACATTTCCCCCAAATATATGCACTTTTCTGATCATCTTCTAGCAGTACAAACTGGTATTTTAGAGTAATTTTTTCACCAAAAAAACACAAACAAGCAAAAAAGGACTTGGAACTCATTGGTTGCAGAGTTCCAAAACAGCTAAAAGTTTTTTTTTATCAGACAACACTCAGTGATTTAATGGCAATTGTGTGGCTAAATTCTTACTCTGGTCTGAATTCACACCTTACATTAACAAGTTCCTGCCAAATATGATGTGAATAAGTTGTAGAGCTATGGTTAGGAAATAATTCACACTTATTATTTTGATGAGTTACAGAACACGCCATTTCACCTTTCAGAAGATGTTAATTTAGGTTAGTTTCAGAGTACATTGTAGTCTAAATCCCAAATTTCTCACTACTAAACACTAATGTATGCCTAATGTATTCAATATTATATGTACTCAATACATATATCGAGTACATATGCATACATACATACATACAATATTATAAAGTACTCAATAGTATGTTTCTGCAGTTAGAGGTCCCCTGCTATTACTGCAAAAGTATTGGGCCTGATACCAGGGTAACATTTTCAATTCTGCTGTAGTCCCTGCTGTGTGCTGCAGCTGACCCATGAGCTGCTTCCCGGTTCTGTACCTGAGAGCCTCGACATTTCACAGACACCAGCTCTGAAACCCCTCTGACTTAAGTTATTAATCTTGCTCTGTTTTAATATAAAGCCCAATGCTAGAAATAAGCTACCTTTGAACAATTTTGTAGAAGGTTAAATAGTGTAAATAGATCTGTATTTTTAGGACAGCGGCACTACATCATCAGAAACCATTCTGACAAATAAAAAGCTATTAGTCTACCAAAACTGTAATGAGATCATGATTAATAAACACCTCTGAAAGGTCTGCATCAAAGTCAAAGCTTTTCTGTGATAAATGTAAACACGCAGACCTTACTTTGCCAAAAAGCTGTGTGTTCCAGTTATCCAGCTCTACTGATTGATTTGTTCATTAGACTAATAAATAATTTATCACCTTGAGGAGGACAATTCATTATACAGATAGCATGAACAAGTAATTTTAAGCAGCCAAATCTTTAGAAGAATTAACAGTGTTAACAGTGCCATGAAGTCAGATGCCATGAAGATGCAGAATCCGGAACAGCATAAAGACAATGAAATTGTTATAAAAACAGATAATTTCAGAGAGCTTCTAAGTACTTGCCCATGGAAATTCACAGTGCAGCTCTATCAGAAGTCTCATGAGTCATATTATTTTTAGGTTCTTTTAACTATTCTAGAAATTATGGTAAACTATGAGATTTCTTAACAATAGACACAGGAAAAAATTACCAGTTTGTAATATGCCCTGCTTTCTGAATTAGGGAGAAAGTCTGTAAGATTTACAGTATTGATTATTTTATGCTATGATTTTCTTTCCTAAGTGCCTATAGCATTTTTCCTAACAACAATAGAAAAAATCATATACAAATCAGGCAGAGTAGGTCTTTTCTCCACATGTAGGAACTATCATTGCAAAAACTAAATTGTAACTCATTCTCTAGAATTTCTTGTGCATTAAAGTTAAAGGTGGAGATAAGGACAGTTGTATCATCCCAACACATTAAGGGATAAATTAGACACAATTACTCATCACACTTTCCCCTAATAGCAACACATGGGATTATTATTTTTATTAGTATATCAGTTTTATAGCTTTTTTTAAAAACCTCTAAATGGATGTAATAGTGCCTTTGTTGAAGATGGAGAAAAACCTACAAATAAGTATCTTTTTAATTAAATGTATAACGTGTCTAGAGAAAAAAGATTGTTTAACCTCATTCATTAAGTTGATAGCACCACAGCCTAAATCCATTTAGTCTTCTCCCTCAACCATGCACATGAACAGAGATGTATTATTTTCCTTTTCTATTTTTTACATTATTTAGTTTTATTTCCCCCAGCAATGAAAATGCACTGAAGCTTGGGTACCCCACTGCAAAAGAGGAAATTTGGGAGCATTTAGAGAATGACCTGCTGTGTTTCATCCACAGTGAAAGTCCTTGTTTTCTTGGGAATTAGTATCTACAACAGCAAGCATATCACAGTCTTGGAAAACCAGCCTGACCCCGGAAGTCTAGTTTAAAATAACAAACCAGACATATTTTCTGTGGTCACTTACACACTACTTTCCTGAATCTAACAGATATTTCCTCGAAGCAATGTACAGCATTAAACTGTGTTTCACATTGCAACACCTGTGACTGTAAGACTGTGATGATCAAAGATTGTGTTCTTTGAGCCCCCTGATATTTTTTTCTTCTTTTTTTCCCCCTGAATCACTGATCTGGCTTGGCAAACAAGGGGTGGTGAATACTGCTCTTTCTGCTTTTTGTGTCATTATCCTAGGATTTGATCTGCGGCTTCAAGTGCAGTGTATTCCTCCCTTGATGTAGTTGAAGCTGATGAAGTTGGTTTTGCATACTCAAAGCAGCAGCAGGATGACTCAAAAACTGGGATACTTCATATAGATACTTCATATTGACATTTATAGGGCTTCTGCCTTGACTCAGAGAGACTCACAAAGGCAAAGCCTCAGAAGAAGATGCTGTAGCAGTATGACTTGTACAAAATCCAGAATAATAATGTCAGGAGAAAGCTAGAAAAGCCAAGTGGTAGAGCAGAAGCTAATAGTCTCCTCAGATCCAATGGAAACTTCAGGGAACTAAATCTCTGCATTTCAGTGCAGGGTGAGGCAACTCATATCTGGTGGAATTATTCCAGAACCTTTATAACACAGGGAACCATTGTTATCCAAAACCTAAGCTAAAACACTTCCTCCTTTCATGTGTCCTTGTGAAAAATGTGGCCTCCTGGGATGATGAATCATATTTGCTTCTGTGAGCCTTTACTGACTCTGTGAGTGTCACTGGGCAGACATGGTAGTCTAGGCAGGATAAGAAAAAGGAAAGTGTATTTAGTATCTATATCGAAAGAAGCCCTAAACATCTATTGCATGACAGTATGTTGAATTTCCTCTGGGGTGTTTTAATTAACTAAATATAAAAGTTAACATTTTTTCTCGTTACGAAAAAACGTTTAATGAAACTGTTTGTCAGATGGAACTTTGTCTTCCATAATGCTTTATTCCCATATACTACTCCTTAGATATGAGAGAGAGGGGGGGTGGGGAGAGAGAGAGAGAGAGAAGTTTATATCCAAAGAATGTGACCATGGAATGAGCAGAACAAATTAAACTCTGAACAAAGGTTTCCTCCAAATAAGCCACAGTGCAAGCAGTAACCAACAAGAACGGGATACGAGCTGATAAGAAGAAAGCTTGCTTTATTGATCTTTTCCTTTGCCCCAATTAGGTTAGGTATATTCTATTCATCTGCTGACTTAAATAGATATGAATGTGAACTCTCTAAGGTATTCCTTAGAAGTTTTCAGTAAAAATGTTTCCATATCACTGCACTAAGAGGGTTTGGAGGTAGCTGACAGGTGCGGGTATATAAATTGAATGGAATATTATTGATGTATTTAAAAAAACAACAACAACAACAAAAAAAAAGAAAAAAAAAAAAA
>VXBR01010273.1:126409-142747 GCA_013400215.1 Cisticola juncidis | reverse complement strand
AAAAAAAAAACCCACAAAAAAACCCAACAAGGCAACACATTTTTCACCAAGCTTTAGCTTTCCAAAATAGTTCAATGGTGTAAAAACAACATTGTTTCATATTTTATAGCTCCAGATTTATGACAACACGACTCTTTGTAACTCTACAAACTAAAATTATTTGCCTTTAGAGCGATCCACACATGTTTACAATATCTTATCCACACAACAAGTGTCTCAAAACTTGTCTCTCCATGACTAGGGGAGTTTTCATGAACTTGTGAACTTGTTCCTGAACCCAAGTGGGCAGCTATCAATGCCAAAATTAATACCGCCAGCTCTAGAAATAGAAGAACCTGATAAATGAGGCCCAGATCCTAAAAGGGATGATTGAGAAGCATGAAGCATTTGTGCAAATGCACATGCAAACCTACAGAATGAGGTTTTAATTTTCTCCTGTGGTAAGGAAGATCAATCAGAGCCAGGTTTCTTGGTGCAAATAGCAGAGTTTGGTGCCTGGTAGAATGCCCCAATATCAAATAGTTTTGCAGTGAGAAAGGATAAGTCACTATTCCTGCCTGGAAGACAACAGGTGTTTCAGATGCCTCCAAGCAGTAGAAGGAGGCAAAATGCTTCTCTCAGGCCTGCCAAATTGTGTGTGAAGGAAGCTTTGAGAGCTCTGGGGCTGGCTTGGTTGTCACTGAGAGAAGATGGTGAGCTGGGAAAAGGCAGCTCAGTGAAACTCCATCATGGTCTGGGATATGGAGGTTTCATGGTCAGCTGTGATTGCTTTGTGCAATAAGGCAGACAGTGGAGGTGGAAGAGGTTTCTCCTGAGCCACTCCAGTCATGATATTCAAAATATAACTAAATTAGAAAGGAAGAGAAAGGTCTGAACATTGTCTTTGATTGGGACTGAAATGAAAATCTCACTGTGAAAAGTAGTATGAGACACTGAAAAATGAAAGAGCAGCATTTCAGAAGTGTGGTCATGGGGGCTTTGTCACCAGGGCTTAACAGAAACTTCACTATATTAAATTAACCCCTTACATTGCACATGGCAGAGGGCAGGCTTGTTCAGAACTGCTGAATTTCTCTGGAGAAAAAGGAGGATAAGAAGAATCTGTTTAGGGAACACCAACCCTGACCTCATAATCTACCAGCTTCCTCTGAGGGGCCCCTCATCTCTGCTCTGTTCAGGCTGAAGGGGTGGCCGAAATGTCATCTGTAACAAGCACTGTCACTTGCTTTTCTGTGTGGTGAGTATTGAACCAAAAGAAGGCCTCTTCAGTTCTGCTCTGTAATTCTTTTAATAACATACTAATGACAACAGTGGGATAGCAATAGAAGCAGCATTTACTCTTTCACAGAACAGCTAACTACAGCAACCTGATGGTCATTATAAACCATTCCAGTTGGCAACAGACAGCTCTCATGTTGTCATTTCACTGACACTGGTTGTGTAACTAATCTAACTTAAAATACTTGCTTGCTTACTTTACATCCACTTACATAGGCTCTCTTTATTTATTTCACAGGAATTTTCAGCATCAAGAATAAAGGGGATTTTTTTTCCATTGGTTTGGATCAGGCTTTGGGTCTTGAAAAAGACTGTGCATTAATTCTGCATGCTTGCTAAATTAATTTTGAAAGAGAGGATATGGTATTATTACAGCAAGTTTGCTGGTAAAATGTGATAAGGAGAATGCTGCTCTTCCTGCTATCTGCCAAGGACTCTGGACAGTAAAAACATGCCCAATGTGTAGTTGCAGAGGCTTATCAAAAACAAATAAAAGTGGGGGTTTTTTAGAAATATTTGTTTTAACTCAGTGGTTTACACAGCTTGTGGGAATGAAAACACAATGGTTATGTTACTTGATATTCTCCCATCTCTCAAACATGCTCAAAGCCCCTTCCCTGTTTTCTTCTTAGGAAGCAGTAATAACAGACATCCAAAGAGCATCTATCATAATGAGAAAACAATGCATTTCATTTAACATGTTTAGGGGTTTAAGTGGAGGGGGGTTTTTTTGTGGGTTTGTTTGTTTGTTTGTTTGTTTGGGTTTTTTTGGGGGGGAGCTGTTTGGGGTTTTGGCTGTTTTTTTTTTGTTTGGTTGTGTTTTTTTTGTTGGTTTTTTTTTTTGTTTTTTTGCTATATTGCAGTCATGCCTATCAGAAATGGATTGCACTATAATTATGTTTAGATTTACCAACCAATTCCATTGAAGGGGAGACCATGGAGGTCACTGCACTGCAACCTGTGGGTATTGCAGACATTTTAAACATCTGGCACTGCGTTATTAGAACTGTCACACAGAACCAGAGAGCTTTGAATACCTATTATCATTCATGCAGGTTACAACTGATGAGATGAGATGTGAGTGGGTTTAGAGTGATGCTTCTCTTTTCTCTTTATTTTCTTTTTTATTCCTGAAAGAATTCAGCACATAAACATTGTGTACTTTTCCTGTCAATAAAAATTTGAAATTAGACAGGCTTAGACCATAAGATGTTTAATCCCTCACTATAAATTGTACATCATGAGTTATTTGCTGGGCTTTTCTAAGCTGATTCAATAAATACCAAAAATGCATAAAGCATTTGAATTAAAACCAGCTTTTCTTTCCTTTCTTGATTGCACAGATTTTCATACCCGCAAAAGACTCCTTTCCTATAGGGAGTATAGAGGCGTTTATTTGTGTGTGTATATTTTCTGATTCTTCTTCATTTGATATATATTTTCTTCTTTTTCTATTATATATATATTTTTTTAAAATAAACTTTCATGGACTCCACAATATTTACTTACTGTTGATTTAAAAATTGTTGCCAGCTTCAGGATTTTTGTCTCTCTTTCAAAGAAATTCTTAAATATGTGTTTAACTTTATACCAGATTGTAGATTCCAAGCCCACTAATATAGCGCAGAGAACCTACAAATAGTGCCTTAAGTTGAGACTTTCAAAAGCAGCTAGACAGAAGAAAACCTGGAAAAGTGTTTATGGTAAAGGTGAAGATCACAGATCTCTATTCCTAAGAGAAATAAATAGATGAAAATTGAATACTGAATACTAAAACCATTTAACTAAAACAGTTTTCATTTTGCTTAGTCATGTTCTTCCATTAGAGCCAATTGTAATTCTGAAATGCATGTTTACTTACTTACTCTAGTTCTGGGAAAAACTCATCTTTAGTCACAGGTTCCAGCCTTTATTTTAGGGTTCAGTTTTTCATTGAAAGATGTGTGCAATTTGGAGGTAGTGGACATTTTATGACATTCTGCATAGGACAGTTTGCCTGAGAATTTCTTGGGGAAAATTACCTCCTCAGAAATAAGGGGTGGCAATGTACACATGGAAGATCAAAGAAAACAAAAGAAATGGAGAAGTAGGAGATAAACATGATGGAAAAAATCATATCATAAAACCATGAAATGGTTGGGGTTGAAATGGACTTTCAAGACCATCTAGTTCCAACCCCCCTGCCATGAACAGGGACACCTTCCATTAGACCAGGTCACTCAGAGCCCAATCCACCCTGGCCTTGTGTATCTATATTCAAAGAAAAGCATGTCCATCAGTTTCTCTGTGTTTGGAGGTTTATTTAATTTGTTTTGTTTTTTAAAAACACGTTTGCTGACACTTCTAATTAGTCTGAACTCTTATTATGAGTCTAAACGTTTTAGGTACCACTGAAAGAATCTACAGAGTTCAATATAAAACACTGAATTTTTCTATCCTATCTTCACACCTTGAAATGTTTCTAAGTATTTATTTTAATCAGCATTAAATATATCATGAAAAGTCTGTAAAGGTTTTTTTGAGGTGTAAGGAGAGGTGAAAAGAAAGAAAGCGAACAAAATCCTTTGTCTAGCCCACACCATTTTCTTAGAGGACACAACAAAAAAATGCCCAGCCTTTTTTGCAGTGGAAAAATAAAAGCAACAAATCAGAACAAAAAACAACCCAGGTTAGGCTATCTACAAGTTACAGATATTACTGAGCTACTTACCAGACCATAGTGTGGCTTTATGGATGTTATGTAAAACTTGCACAGGCTTGTGACAGATGAAGGACCATAAGATCAAGGACCAGCAATTTATTGCCAAATCCAGAAGAGAAAACCAGAGAACGGGAGTATTTGAAAAATGTTGTGTTATATCTGCAACAAATTATCTGCTATTGGGTCTCATTCACAGCTCAGTAAAATCACTGGCACGGGACTTGGAGTCAACCCTGGTCTCTCCACGTAGTTTTCATATTACACTGTATCAAGAGATGGAAGACCGTTTATTGAATGCAGCACAAGATTGCTAGGCCAGGAAAAGATCTTTTATTTCATTTATGTAACATGTAACAACTTTAAAACATATTTTCTGTTAAAATATCTCTGATGAGATTTCAAAAGCCACACTCACAGGCTCACTTATTTCTTACAGACCAAATGGGATAATGAAAAGAATAAACATGGTCTGAAATGAACAGTCCATTCCCTGCACAGATGTGCAAGGTGATCATAGAGTGCAGGAGCAGACAGGGCAAGAGAGATGGGTAAAGCATCCTGGTAAAGAAAAGAAACTCATCATTAGGCATAGGTCATGCTGCACAACTTCTTGATTCACAAAGCGGGGAGAAATTGTCAGATAGAATGTGCCTCTTGAGTGCTGTTAGCAAACAGAGTCTGTTATGTTGCAGTATTAAGCCCCTGTGAGGTGGTGTGTGGGTGCTCCTGGGGTTTTAAACTGTAAATTACAGGGGCATACTAAACTGGTGTGTGTCTACACAGGTAGTTTCACTTAATTTAACTGTCAATCTAAATCATTTTAACATCATCCCTGAAGTTAAACCATTCATTCTTGGCAGACTGCCTTTAAGACCTAGTTTTGCAATGAGTCCCTGATGGATCCTGGTTGAAGCTCGAATGTGGTTCGAGAATAGCAATTGCATAAAATTCATTAAAGGGCTGGGACTTATTCGGGTAAGCCCCACTCTGACACCTATCCTTATTGGGAGTTCCTTACACTATAATTGTTTCTCTTGAGTTCAGTGGGAATATTTACGGGTTAAAGTACAGCTCAGCAAGAATTTGGTTGCATGCAGGTGAAGGTGGTTTTTATCTTGCTAATGTTTCTCAACCCATTGAAATGAAGGTGACAGTTAATGACTGTGAGTTACTGGAATGATTAAGAATTTGCAGGAGGGGGATATTCTTTTGCTATGGGAATATCAGACATTTGTTTTTAGAGTCTCAGAAAGTCAACCATAGAGAAAAGAAAACTTAGAGAGAGAATTTTTTTTTTCATGCTCTATCATGTACTTTGGAAATATTCCTAGAAAAACTGGATGATCTTCATTTCTGGGCTAGAGAAAACAATTATTGCTCTGCAGACAGAAAAGCCGAAAAAAAGCAGCTCCTCTCCTAGTCATCTACACTTGAATTTTGGAGAGGAAGGTGCCTCTGGTTAGAAATGCGCACACTTTATGACATAGATGCCCTACAAACTTCATAAAATTTGGATCTGGACACAAAGGTTTATGCTTTTCTGTCCAGGTGCAAAGCAATACAGCTGAGTTGATTATTGCCAATACCCAGCCTACCCATTTTAAGAGGCTAACAGATTACACACAGCAGCACATTGAAATAAATGGAATTACTTATGTAAGTGCTCTCTCACATAAAACCTGCAAAACTCAGTCTTGCCATGATTTCTTCAGTATCCCTGCTGTGCTGTGTAAACTGGTGAGTTCTGTCTCTAAGATGTACTAAAACATTCCAGCGTGGAAAGAGAGGACTGCTGTCCATGGAGAAAAAGAGTGTTCCGTTTCAAACTATTTTGTTGTCTCCCAAATTTCAGCTCAGTTGTTCAATTGGTTAAATCATGTGAGTGATAGAAATTTTAAAAAATATAAGATGAATACAAATAACTATGAGAACACGCATTTGTAGTGTATTTGTATTATAGACCATTAGACATGGATACATTAAGTTTCTCGCCTTTAAATCTTGCATTTCAGCTCTTCTTAGAAGGCAGGGATGTCAGAATTTACTTAACTGAGATATATTCTGCACTCATTCCTATTGGAAAGAAAAATCAGAGAAATCACACTGACTTTAGTGGAAGTATTCTAGATTTGTTTTAAATAAGATAATTCTTTCCACACTCTACAAAGCAACTTGGATATAAGTGGACCATCTTCATGACAGGTGATCTAATCCTGGTGTCTGTGGAGGGTGTACAAAGAAAGTTGATCCAGGGGATGAATAACTCCAGAGCTACAGATTTTCTGCCTTTGAGAAAGAGGAAGTAAATCCATGTACTTTAATCTTATTGAACTTTATTCTTTGATTTTCCTCCAGTTCATAAAGGCACTGGAAAGCATCAGAATGTCTGTTCTGCATAAAGCTGGAAAACTGTCTCTCACAAATACTTTTACTTATCATCACACAAAGCCCGCTTAATAACATGTATGGCTGTAATAATCCAAATCTTCAGGATTCTATAAGCTTTTATGTGTATTAAACAAATCTTTCTTTCAAAGGAGTATATATTTTCATAACACAGTGAAAAATTTAAAGTATCTGGGCCCCAGTAAGAGATCATTTAACAGTTTAGAACAGTTACTCCTTCATCATGTCATGAAAATTAACCGCAGCATCCATATTCAAATTGTATCCTGAAGTTAGTTGATAACACAAAGACAAAGGAAGGACAAAGGGGTGATCTTTGAATCCTGAATGCATTAACACAAGAAAATAAGACAATATTTCACAAACACCTTCAGCTAATAAAACACACATAGAGGAGAAATTATTAAACTGAAACAGTATCAGATGTGAGGTAGGAGTATCAACACAGAAATTCATCATGAGAATTAATTTTGTTGCATGAAAAAACAGAAGGATGAAACATCAAATTGACTTGCCTACTTCTTTTCCTGCAAGAGCAGGGGAAGATGGCAATGCATTGTCTTCTGTGATTCAAGGCATCTCTGTTCTTTGCCTTACCTCAGCTGCAGGCTTTCAGAAAAATCAACGATTTTGTCACTGGACTTTGGTTCTGCATCTGTAAAATTACAATAATTGCCTATTTCTTGTCTAATTGAGTGACACAGGTTTAAAAGGAAGGACAGTAAGGTCTTATCTCTCTCAGAACCTTTTACTATTCCTGTATTAAAAATATGAAGAAACATTGTCATGCCCCCATTTCATCTGTGGAGAGGCAAAGAATTTATAAACAGTGGAGCTGACATTATTTGGCCTGTTCTGATTGCCTATCTTTGCTAGACCATGCACCAGAGACTATTGGCTCTGTACAAACCTTCTGGTGTCTTTTTTGCCCATTTGGACACATACCCACCCTTTCTGTGTTTGATGTTAGAATTTTAACTTGATTCCATGTTAAGCCTGTTTATTCATCTTACGTATCAAATGACAAAAAGCCAAAACCTTTACCAGATGGAAGGTTTTCTTGTGTATTTTCTGACTTTACAGGATGCTGATTTCTGAAATCCAGGAAATACAGCATATCTGTCTTTCCTGGGGTAGTCCATAGCCAATGGGAATTATCTGCAAATGCTTCAGAGGTAAACACCTTGTTAGATACAGCTATAGTGAACTACTACAAGGATTAGTTAGAACAGATTGACAGAGCTGTGCTTATAATAAAAGAAAAAAATAAAATATGGGAGGACTTTGGGAGGGAAGGTGAAGGAAAAAGTGTAAGAAAGGAGCATGTACACTCTGAAATATCTGATAGCCTTTGTTTCATGCTATGTTGAGTAGGTTGTGGCAGAAAAAAAGATAAGAAAGTGTGGGGAACTGTCTGAAGTTTACTTATAATTCACATTGAGTCTGCATTTCCTCTTTTCAAAGCTATAATTTAGGTTACTTTCTGGAAATTCTTTAGTTTAATCACAGAGAAACTGAGGAGAAGTCTGCATAACTTTCCTTGTAAAATGTACAACACACGCCCTCCAAATCTTATCACATACCCAAGTTGCAAGAACACTCAGATCCCCCTAATGGAACAATAACCTCACCTTTGCTGTACACTGGATAACACAGGTGAAACAGCTTATAGCCTTTCTTAGCCATATTCCATCACATAGATCCTGGCATTCACAAGGTAGAAGGCATAACTCCACGCACACACAGGCAAAAGTGTGAAAGCAAGATAATATCTATTTTTCAACCTTTAATCTAAATGTGTCCTGACTCCATTCTGAGTCTTCCCAATGCTTTTTCTTTCCCATGTTGCTCACATCCTTCTCAACCAGCTCATGCATAGATAATTTATTTTCTTTAAAAAATTTGTTGGTCCTTTTCACTTCTGAATTTTACCCAACTCTCGACAGATGATATTTTATTCTTCCTGTAGGCAGTAGCACAATGTACTTTTTTCTTCAGTGAATGCAGGGAAGCCACGACTTCTGTGTGTCACTGAATAGAGATAAGTACAACTTCCCCCAAACCATCCTGGTGATATAAAACACAGCATAGAATTCCCTTCAATCTGCCTTTTCACAGTGCAATTAGTCTGACAGGTAAGGTTAAAGGCTTGTGGTGTATCAAGCATGATCAACAGTAACAGTCTTGTCAGAATTCAATAAATTCAGTTTTCAACTGCAGGGAAGAGTCCTTCATAAATGCAACTCCTGAAGTTGGAATAAAAAAGAAATCTGCTTAAACTATAACAGAATATATGCAGGCTATAATTGTCTGGAGGATGCAAGATTTGTATATTTCTGGTTGTTTCTGGTTATAAGGTTTCTGACTGTATTAATTGGTGCATGTAGATTTTAGTATTTGGCTAAAATCTACAATTGGATTTTAGTATTTAAAGTTTAAGATTTTTTTTTTTATTATTTGTTCAGTATGTGCAGATTAACTTTCTTGTCTGTGCAACTAAACAACTTCTCATATTGTAAGTCAGTTTAATAAGTGTTGCATATTTTGTGTCTATTTTCCTCACTCTGATTTTCTCTTCTAATGAGACCTGGTTAGAGATCTCAAGAAATAGGAGGAGTAGGAGTATAAAAGAGAGAGAGAGAATGCTGATCCCTAACAGTATAATTACAAATGTCTTCTTGTAGGAGGAACCTGTCTTCCCTTTGATTTCACGGATGGTTGGGAATTTCCATTTGAGGTTATGGGAACAAATGTGCTGGCTTGTCCAAAAATGTCTATTTCTCTTGACAAGGGCTTTGTCCTAGAATGTGCTAAAAGGACTCATAAAAAAAAAATCCCAAGATTCTATTTTTGACTGCCGTTTTAAGCCATTAAAGATGATCTATCTTGCACCTTTAATGCAGTATGGCTATTATTTATACATGAAAGAAAATTGTACAGGGCTTGCATGGAGAGGGGGAGAACTTTAACTTTCTCTCCTCTTGTTCTTTAGGTCAGCTCTCTCAGCCTTTTCTCTAAGTTTCTTTGCTCATGTTGTGAAATCTTATGCCCTGACCCAGACCCACTGAAGAAGAGAAATCCATGTTACCAATACTTTGTTTTGTGCTTAAGGATGTATGTTAGGTGAGGATCATTCCGTCATTTCTCCAAATTCTTAGTGCTATGCACAACAGAGTAGAAGTGTATCAACCCTTTCTTTCTCTGATGAGGAAACAATGGGTTTATTAAAACCGTTCCCTCTCTTTCTTGTATGTAATTAATTGCTTTTACTTAGAGTGTAGGTGGCTTAAATTGATATTTGAGAGCAAGTTTATTAGAACTCCCAGAGATGTTTAAATAACAGCTAGATCATTTCTAGAGAGAAGCTGCTTGGTAAAAATTTAATACTAGAAAATAGCCAAAATAGTCCTTTTTTTCTCCCTCTTTTAGACTTCCTTTTCCATAGGTTTGAAAACTGCAATCAAGCCAAACAAAATAGAACCAAGAGTCCTTCTAGAAAAATCTAGAAACTCTAATTAGCACTGACTTTAGATGGTTTCTTGTACGTAAAAATTTTCAACACTAGTTTTTGAGCAGTTAGATACTGACATTTAAAAACTCCCCTTGCTTGTAGATGAAAGGAGACTGGAAACTGATTTCAGACTTTTCCCTATTTTGTTCAAACCTCCTGGGTAATGTCACATTGGGACATTTTCATAGAATATACAAATATCACTGTACAGAGATTTCGACTTTGTTGTTGTCATCCTAATTTTTGTTTCCTTTGTTTCCAAAAGATCCCTTTGGCTTAACTTCCATTATGATTTTCATTGCTGTCTGCAAGAAAACTGCACTGCACTGAGAAGCTACTGGCTGTGCAGCTGAACATCTTCACACAAAAATACCTAAAGTGATCCTCTGCTGAGTCACACAGAGCAGTGATTCAGTCCGTCAAGTGCTTGCAGATTCCTCCCTATGCCTACAGACAGCAACATTTGCTTTAGGCAGCACTCAATGCCTTATTGCAGTCACTGCTGTCACTTCTTCAGTTTCATACGAAAATCAAAAGATTTGTTAGAACCCTGCAAGTAATGACTCTAGCAGCTTCCAAGTGCTCAGCCTCTTTCTAGGCATCAAGATGTTTGTAGGCAGTATAATTTCAAACCAAAAAGTCCTTACATTACATTCAAGACGAAAACCAAAAACAAAACCAACCAACCAAAACAACATAACACAAAAAATTTCCAAACATACACAAAAACAAACCCCAAGAAAACAAACAGAACACCAAAACCTAAATCAAAAAACGGCCAAACAAACCAAATAATAATTTAAAAAAACACTTAGAAAACAACAACTAAAATCCAGAAAAACCACAGCCATTTCTTTAGGTAGGCAATACATATTTGTATATGGTCAAAAACAGGCAAGAATTGATTATAAAGACACGAGAGAATCAGAAATTCAGAGAGAAGATGCAGAGAAATTTAAAGACTTGTCCAAAATCATATAGCTGACTAGTTGCAGAATCAGCAACAGCATCTAGCTCCATGGCTCCAACCAGTCTGACTTCTAGACCAGCAGAGGCAACTACAGATTGAGAGTTAGAGTTAAAAAGTATGTAGTGAATCGGGGAATCATAAATTTCCTAGATAAAAAGACTAGCAGTAGGTCTTTTAGCAATGTTCTACTATTCTCTTCGTTATTAATTCTTCCATGATAAAATGAGTGGAAGTTTTCCATTTGAAAATACTGTGAGTATAGTTTTTCTTGTTTGCATGGGGTTTTTGTTCTTTTTTATATCAGAGCAACTCTACAAGAAATCATACCAAATCTGAATCTGAATCAGAACTGTGTCACACGCCTCTGCCTTAACAATATTTATTGTTTCAATCCCTAATTACTTATATTGATTACTGGATATGTAGTGCCTTGAAGAGTTCACTTGCATTTTTTTTTCAACATTTCCACAGAAACAAGATTTTCAATATCATCAGATTAGAGTATTTCAACTGTGACCAGAAAGGACTAGGGCTATTGCCTTTCAGTTTGATCTTCAGTTGGGCTTTAACCTGAAGCTATCACAATACTGACAAATGTGGTTAACAGGTTCTGATGTGCAAATAATAGAAGGAACAGGGTTTAAGCAAACTACATATTTCCCAGCAATCTCAGTCTTTGCAAGCTGGTGATGGATATATAGCCATAGTACTGTCACTGAGGAGTCAACTATTTTATTAGCAATTTTTTTCCCCAGTTTCTTGTGATGATATAATCAATTTCATCTTTCTCTTAGCTATAAATTCTATTGTGGTGTTTATGTATAGGAAACGCACAACGCTTTATGAATATTTCTCTCAAGTGACAATTACTTCTGTCCCAGATGCTTAATATGTAATTCAGAGTCATCAAACCATTTTAATTTGCTCTTTAAAAAGAAAATACGAAACCAACAAGAAAGATGCCTCTTCTTATGATACTTCACACTGTCTGAAATGCTGCCCGGTATTTTTTATCATTATTCCTCATGCTGTGTCTTTCTGCTGCTCTCAATACTTCTGAGTGAAAGTGGAAGAGCCTCAACTATTTTGCAGAGAAAGAGCTAGTCTGCCTGTACCTCATATGTGTGTGTCAGGCAGAAGCTATAGGCCCTATCCATCCCCAGCTCAATCCATAGCCTATATTCATGTAATTAGCCTTAACACTTTTCAGCCAGTCTGAGCTGAGTGAGATTGCCAGGGTGCAGAATGAAATTGCAATCTTCTTTGGCTTTGAGCAGGAAGAATAGGGCACACAGAATTTAGCATGTATAAATCAGCAAGAATGATGCACCTGAAATGTGGTTTGAAAAGGGCAGCAGCCTCTTAAAAGCTTTGGAAGCTAACTTTTACCTTTGAAGAGAGGTTTGAAAGTTGAAATTCAGCTTGTGGTATTATTAAGCTGATTATGGAACCCATTCTCTCTCTTTTTTTTTCCTCCTGTGTATATAAAAGGCTCAGTAACTCACCAGAGATGTGGCCAATGTTGAGAATATTCCCCAAAGCTGAAGAAATGCATGCATTCTTTACGATTAGTAGATTTTGTTTATTCTTGAACAGGTATTTTTTCATTTTACATGTCCACAGATTTTACTTGAATTGGCATACACTTTGAAAAATGACCCTCTATATAAAGTTCTACAATAAACCTGTAGTACTATTTGAATTTCAATTGCAACACTGCACTGCACCTTTTCCTCTTGTGAAAATATATGATTCCCGCAAAACTAAAAGGAATTATTTCTATGCAGTATCTTAGCAGTCACTTAATGAAAATATAGTCACAAACTTCACTACAAGGCAAGTATTTAATGAGTTGGATACAACAAAGCATGTATTATATTGCAATATAAAAATCTAGAGGTGTTGGCAGCCAGAAGCTACTTGGCTTGTTATGTCCATGTAAAATGTATAATACAACTTAAACCAGCATTATACATTTATTTTTAAAGGCATTTATTTTCATTAAAAAAAAAAAAAAACAAAAACCTGCTTATATGAAGTTTTTTGAGATTTACTTATTGACTTCAAACTGTACTAGACTTTTTCATTTAATTTTAAAAAATACAAGTATAGACCCTAAAAGTCAGCTAAATGTGGTAACTTTTAAGGAGGAACTGTTTTGCTTTTTGTTTTGTTTTGTTTTGGTTTTAATTTAGGTCACACACTTTAGATAATTTTTCTTCCTATTTCTTATTTCAGCTACTATCAGTTCAATTTTAATTTGTCCACCTATCTAATCATTACTGCTAGAAAGAACTTCAGATTTATAGATAGCAGATAAGGTCTCAGTAGCCCTGATGGACTCTGAAGTATGCTCCTTTTACTTTGGAAATTAACTAATATGTAAGAAGGGCCTGTGAAGCTTGACTATTTCTCTCTGAATATAGAATTGTAATTTAAAAAGGAAGGTAGTATGACTAAAGAGAATTGGTTAATTTATTAACAAGAGAAGAATACGTCATTGGGCTAATTCGCATCCTGAAGGCAATCAGGTTATTGTGTTTATTTTAGCTAATATTAATTCTATTACTTCAGAACTGCTTTTCCCAGAGGGCTATAGATAAAGAAGTTTTTAATCAATAAAGGCATGAATAAGGTATATGTATGTGCTGCACACAAATTTTCTAGCTATCATCTAATTGTAATTGTGAACATCCCTGCACAAAGACAGTTCATTGACTGTCTGTATTGGTACACAGCAAATGAATAAAGGAATTAGACATTGCATTATTTGCTACCTAAAGCCACAAGACAAGAGTTTTGAAGACAAAAAGGAGTATCGGAATGGTTGTTAACTTTTCTTCAAACCCTGGCCTAGGCTTGAATTAAGAAAAGGGTTTAAGGATGAATTTCACATTTAAACACTAGCTTAAGCCCCTTCTTTTTGAAAAAAAAAACAGTTAATTAAGGCTCTCGGGACCCCAGAAATCTGTACTATTTAGTCATACACAGAGGGTTAAGCATTTACTTGAATGGTCCTACTACCCTGGGAACTTAGGAAAGACTGCACAATAAACCTATAGCTAGTCTGTCCTGCCTGTTCAGCTATGGTTCTGTTTATATTTTACTATGATTCAAAGGACTTTTAATGTTTCTTTATCATCTTTTACATCTTCCATACTTCATTAATAAATCTAGAGCTTTCCTATTATTCCTTAAATTAAATTTTTCAGTAAATCATGATGCAACGTACAATATATCTCCAACTGCTGGCTTGATTCCTTAGCAAAAGCATCCAGTCAGTTAATCCTAGAAGATTAATTTTACTTTCCTCTTAGAATGCAAGATTCATTAATGACTTAGAAACTTTTGGTTAATTAGTTGAATGATGGTCATCCATATCTATCGCCAGTGGCAGACAGCTGGAGTAGTTAAGTCCAGGAAAATAAATTCACTCTCAACACCAAAGTATTAATCAGCTCAGGAAGGCTTGTTGAGGTCACACCACACGGGTGTGAAATAGAAACGTTCTAGAGTTTGTCTAATTGATAGTTTGATTTACAGAATGGAACTCATAGCTTTAATGATGGGCCGTAATCTCAGGTGACAACATTATTTGTAGTTTTCTGCAGCATTTACTTATTTATTTTAGGGTGAAGGAAACAAGGATGTGCATGCTGATACTTTCAGCTGTCTGCTGCCTACAGAGAGTCACGTTTCAGACGAATGCACACTGCCTTTGGATGAATGCTCACCACAGCAGTATGCACACAAGCAGAGAATGGGGATTTATGCACAGAAATGTCACTAAGAACAGCAAGGAAACTCAATGAAGAAACTCTGCAAAATGCACCGTTTTGAAAAATTTCCTGCTTATATACCAATTCCTTATTTATCCTTTTTGTTTATTCCAAAGCCTTTTAAGAGCTGAAGAATCCTTTGTCCAGTATTTTGTAGACTTGATAGCAAACATTGTTAATTAATTTTTTTCTGAGATATCAAAGCTTGTTAGATTTAAAGGTGATCAGAATGACCTAGATTTAATAACTTTTCAATTTTAAACAAATTTCTTGATCTTTTCACAGCTCTCCATAATAGCTTTATTCTTGTGAGCAGAAACTTATTAATGTCAGTATTAAATTACATTTCTTGATATGTATATGATGATACAATTACTTTCACAAATACTTCAGTGACTAGAAATTTAACATAATCTATAAATTCAGTTTAATCTTCAGCCACAAACTATGCTTACCTGAGAAAGAGGACATGTGGGTGAATTACTTCTTAAAATTAGCGATTCATTCTGTGAAGCAAAGAAGAAACTTATATCTATGGAGAATAATTATACCTAGGATTATATATTATGTAAGTCTACTCATTTGAACAAATGAAAATGATTGAAACATGAAATCTATTTTTCTTCTGGCCTGCTTACTAGGGTAAGGAAAATACAATAAATTCTTAAACAAACTCTAGTTCTTTATGCACCTCACTACATTCCATTTTGAGCCTTATTAACTATTTTTATTGGAAATTGAACAAAGTAGGGTGGTAACACGACAAACAAATTAGATTAGATGTATTTTTGGTTTTTACCATGCACTGTTTACCAGTTCACCTAAATATTTAAATGGTCTGGCTATCAAACACATTGTATAAGACAGTGTGAACACTCTTTATTAAAATCAAGCTTTCTGGTTTGCCAGCTGAAATAAACTTTGTTATTTACAAAACAAGGACTCATAAGAACACAAGACTAAGAAATAATTTAGCTCCTTAAGAATAGGAAGAAGAAATAAAATTACAGATATGTATCATCCCCACAGGAAATTAATATTTATTACTAAAATTTTATGAACAGCTTTTTTGTTATAAGCTTAAACTTATTTGAGCCTAAAGCCACAAAAATAATATAAAACTGACTCATAATTCCGTGCTTTACTAACAATGGATAATCATATATCTTAATGGATCTGGAATGTAGGAGCCCAGTAATATAAGTGTTTACTGACTTTAAACCAGAGACACTTTAGAAAATTTCATAATGAAATTTCATAATGACACTTTAGAAAATTTCATTTCATTCTAATTTATGAAGATGCATAATTTCAGAAGTGTAAGTGAATTAGCACCATGCTAAATGCCTTTCTCCACTGTGACATGTAGAAATTATATTTAGACCCTTTTTAGTGTCTATGGTTAATAAAGTTCCTTGGATTAACTCTGTCACACTCATTATTTGCATTCTAGTTATAGAAATAGTTCTGACTGACATACATGTGAGATGATTTTAGGACCATTTTTCCATGTTTTTATAGTTTCACCTTTGAATAGAGTTGGAAGATATGTTTAGGGAAATGTTTTTAAGCCAAACTTTGTCCGTTTGCAAAGGAGTATTCCTCATGATTATACTTTAAGCCTTTTTTCAAGCCTTTTTTCAAGCCTTTTTTTTTTTTTTTTTTTTTTTTTTTTTTTTTTTTTTTTTTTTTT
>VXBR01010273.1:82688-126333 GCA_013400215.1 Cisticola juncidis | reverse complement strand
AGCTTTTTTTACACCTTTTTTTTTTTTTTTTTTTTCTTTTTTTTTCTTTTTTTTTTTCTTTTTTTAGAAAAGCTTACAGGATTGCTCTGTGCCCTCTATAAGGACTGTAGTGAGCACTGGCTGCAAATATACAGCCAGGAAAGTGAGCTCCAAGGCCAGCACAGAAACATGCTGGTGATTAGCTAAGCAGCACTAACAGCTATTAATTCTGTCTTGCAAATCATAGTCAAATTTGTCTTCATCTCAAACATTTTGTGCCCCACACTGGGCACCAAAAAGAGCTGTCATGGTTAAATCACAGTCAGCAGCCAAGTCCCACACAGCCACTCTCTCGCTCCCCCACCACTGGGATCGGGGAGAGAATCAGAAGGATAACAGGTAGAAAACTCATGGGTTGAGATAAAGTTTCATAGGGAAAGCAAAAGCCCATCAGGCATGCAAGAAAAATAGTATTTCCCATGGCTGAGTTTGGCCATTACCAGGACAGCAGTACCCCATCATGTGTAACTGTGACTTGTAAAGACAAACAGCATCACTTCAAATGTGCCCCCTCCTTCTTCCCTGCACTTGATATCCTGAGCATGATATCTCATGGTCTGGAGTATCACTTTGGTTATTCTGAGTCACCTGACCCTGCTGTGTCTCCTGACAATCTCCCAAGCACCCTCAGTCTCCACACCAGTGTGGCAGTAAAAAATGCAGAAAAATCCTTGTCTTTGCGTAAGCCATACTCTCTGTTCAACAGAATTCCAAAGTATAAAACCACACTAGTCATTCTGAAGATAATTACCCTGTCAAAACCAGCACAAGAATATTCCTCAAAATCTGTTCCAAAGCCAAGAAGGCTCTGCTAGCTTCAGTGGGCATTGGTCAAGTTTGGTTTTGAAAGAAAAAGCTATTTCAAGAGAGAAAAAAACCCACAGTCTCTGCCACTGAATTCAAAATCTATACTTGTTTAATTCTACCTCAACTGTCTGCAACTATTTTTTTTTTAATTTCTTGCTGAGAACACAGGCTTCATTCTATTACCATGTATGAAATACAGACCGGCAGCTGTTGCCTTGCAAATTTATATATTATTACAATCTCTATTTGTTGTAGGTAATCTTTTTGGCATGCTACTCGTCATTTGGAAAATCTGAAATATTAATTTTTAATGATCCTAATTACTTTAACCATCTTGCCAAAATTAAAGTCTATATATATATGTATATTTTTGCAATTGATAAATTCCCTAAAGACAATAGATTTATTCAATTATTAATGGGTTTCCACTAGACATCTTAGTAATATAATTAGTCTGTCTCATAATCAAATAACTGATTAATCATTACATCTTTTTTCCAAAGTTAATAAGTTGTTATAGATTCATATTTTTATATATCTTTCAAAATAATTGCTTTTTCTATACTAGTTTGCAAAGCAGCTCAATAATGATGATGATATTTCTATATACTGTTTAGTAAGTTTATTGAAAGCAGAGTTTGCAAAAGGGATGCAAATCAGGCAAATAATTTGTTGATTTTAAACTTATTCCATGCATATTGCAAGACTGTTGAACGGATTATTTTTTAAGTAATAATTCAATGCACAGCCAGTAGAAATATTTGACTCCTAGAGGTTCTAAAGGAAAAGTATAATTACTTCCACTTGTGTGGTAGGAAATGAAGTAGTCTGTGTGTAAGCCTTTTATTATTATTTTTCTACTTAATCAGAGCAATTAAACATATGCTTTAATCATTTACTTGGGTGGTTTGTTTTTCTAAAATAGATATGTCAATATTTTGCTGTCTTAAAATGAAACAACTGTGTTTGTTGCATTGTAGGTAGATATCGTGTAAGAGGTAGAGTGCATGTAATATATTTGCACATACATGCTTGCACTTTCAGTCCATACACACTTTATATACCATTTTCATCTCTGTTCTGAAACAATTAAATCCAAGACATAATTCAGTTCATTTAGACATGGTTCAGTGGTTAAAATGGCCTGGGATACTGTGGAGTGCAATGATGATACCTAACCAAATGTTTAGTGGTTTCTTCCAGTATAAAAGTGAGTGAACAACACTCGAGGAATTCTTTCTTTTTTTTTTTTTCTTTTTTTTCTTTTTTTTTTTTTTTTATGGATATGTAAACTTTTTTTTTTCAGTGGTGACTTATTTTTTAGATAAGTAAAAATTCTTGTTCGTAATTATATACAACTATATTTGATCTCTGTGCATCTGTGTATGTGAAAATGATACATTAAATGAAAAGGTGGGTGGAGGGATAAATGAATAAGCTAATATAAGTGATATTTCACTCTATAGGCTCTTTGAGTATTCTTTGGTGTAAGAAAAAGGTTTATGATTAATTTGCTCTTTTTTACTGCAAAAAGCAGTAGATTTTGCTAGGATTTGAATTTAGAACTTTGCATCTGTGTCTTAAAGTAGTAAGATCCATGCCTTTGTATAATTTATGCCTTCCTTTTGGACTCCCGTCTTTCCTATCTAGTTGTCTGTGCCCTCCTAAAATGAAGAAATGGAATTCCAAAATTAATTAAATGGAATCCTAAAAGGATGAAAATAAGGGGAGTAATAATTCTTTTGATGTTCCTTTCCCTGTGACGTTTGTGGGACATGAGAAGAGAATTCTTACCCCAGGAGTTTGTTTCAGCTAGTGTAGAATCAAATTCCATTTTCTAGACAAGCAGAAATGACTTGCTAATAATAGAAATTAATTATAAATTAGAAAGACTACCATGGATGATTTCAGACATACTAAATTAACAAAAGAAAAAAGGGAAAAGGAGAAAATGAAACAAGACCTTGAAAATTATAATCTGCATTGTTCTGTGTAACTTTAAATACTTGATTGAGGCTATACGCTCATGGCTTCCTTCTGAGTATCTGGTAAAATCTTACTCTAACAAAGCATTTATGATTTCTTTTACCTTGAATGAAAATATGACTTTTAGAGGAATTACTTGTAGTTAAGGGCAAGCATTTCTTCTGTTTCCTTGAGTTAGTGTGTAATCATACAAATGGTGAGTTCTATTCCACTTAACAATTATGCTGGACATGTTTGAAATGCTTTGATGATGATGGAAAAGAACTCCTTAAGTTTATGACTTGTTAGTTTTTTGGGGTTTTTTTGTCTAACCAAAACAAAGTTATTTATGAAAGACTATGAACATACAATACACAATTGATGCCCTGCAAAATCTCATCACAGAGCACAAGCAACATCAGTCCAATTCCTGTTAAACAGGTGGTTCTTATAAAACAGTGACAGAGCATAGAATTTTTTGATGTTTAAAAATAGCAAGATTTTTTAAAACTTTTATATGACAAACACAGATTTTGATGGTATATATTGTCGAATATTTACAGTAAATACTCTAGGAGATGAAACTTGAATTTAAAATTCCCATTTGCTCATCATTAGACAAGGGATTCTTTCTAGAGAAGACTCCACTCAGAGGACTTTTAAGTTGAAAGAGACTTAAAACTGACAGCTTCACATAAAAAACCCCAAACAACCAATTTAAACCAAAGCACAAAGCCAAAGAAAATGTGTAGACAGGTATATGTGAATATTTTTGTTAACAGAAAAGGAAAAACAACTCAGCAAATTTTCACTGCATTAGTAATGTGCCTTTTCACTCTTTTAAGTCATTGTTTTTTCAACAGGAGTAATGAAATTGAAACAAATAAATTTAATCTCTCTTAGTCTACTATTAATCCAATATTATCAGTCTTAACCATTATTTACAGTAATAGAAACATCTTAAAAACTACTTCACAATTAATTTTCATAAATTATTTTAATAATTTCATAGCACAAGGTTATTACAGAATTCTAAATGTGTCTAATCTAGATGTAATACACTTTATTTATTAGTGGTAATGCCATACTAGAAAACCAGACTTAAAAATTGAAATTTTCTGTGCAAAACATTAATTGAAAGTTGTTCATTAAAAAAAAAAAAAAAAAAAAAAAAAAAAAAAAAAAAAAAAAAAAAAAAATCAAAAAACCACCTCAACAGATGAAATGTATAAAACATGTTTATGTTTGAGCATAAAACACAGTGTTTGTCTTAAGAATATGTGTTCCTGGCCTTTCTTTTTTCCTTTGTTAGGACAATTCACTTCACCAAACTTAGTTTAAATGGGGTTCATTATACTGTTGGACTCTGTAAGATGTTTTGTAGTCTACCAAGAATTTTTGGGGCTCTGAGGTATTTTGTGCAGTTTCAGAATTTCCCTTGTGTTGTAATCCAGGTTCTTCTCATCTACCCCCTTCTGTTGATGAAATTTCTTGATAGAGCTCAGTATTATGGTGTGCACAGCAGTTATTATATTATTCTGTTGCAATTCAAAATAAATCCAATGAAATATTTTCTTCCACTGAGTTTGTTTCTGGTTTGGATACACGTGTAACATAATTTAAAATACCATGTAAAATTCCAGTCATCTACTTGAGAAGCAGAAGGAATGCAGAGTATAAGTGCAGAGCAGAAATACCATATACATATGGAAATAGCCAATTAGATAAATGATGAATCTTCCAGATGAAATGAGGAGACGATATTTCTCTTTTCTTTAAACCTAACAAAATAAATTCTGAAAGAAAAATTACCTCTGTTTGCAAATGCATCTGGTTTGTGTTCATAAAAGAATAAGAAGAGCTATTTCATAAAATACTTAATTGACAGGAGAAGAAACATATGTATATTGCACCTGTAGAAAAATGTGTCAGGAAACTACAGTAAGGAAAGTAACGTATCTGGTGTTTAAGAAGGTACAATTTTAGTTTTTAAGGAGATAATATGGTAAACCCCAATGTGAGTGAAAAGATTCAAAGACCTAGGAGGCTCCCTCCACTTGTGTATGGCTTGAATTTCAAACTATAAGACTACTGCTGGGTGGATGTTATGCTTTTCAAGTAATTCTAGTGGAAACTGTTTTAAGATAAAGAGGTTTTGAACTGTTTCCTCTTTAACAGAAGAATTTTTCAAACAGGTGGCTTTGAATAGAGAAAAGCCTCAAATTTCAAAGCTTCAGCATCTTTTTTCAAACCCCTAATGTAAAATTTCAGCAAGGAAATACATAAACAATCAGAATCATTCCAATACTAATTTTGAAATATTTTGCACAAAGTTGCAAAACGACCACAGATGAATGAAGTAATAAATGAATAACTTAATGCATAAGAAAAAATGGAATACCTGATTGTATTTTGTCACATAAAAATAGGTTAAATTCATCAGGCAAGTTATTGCTTGTGAATTATTCACTATGTTCTACTGGCTGTAATTTTTTTTGCATTTAATTACAAGGGGCTACAGATTACTTAGAGGTCTTGTAATGCATGTGCATGACTGCCAAGACCACTAATGGAAATTGCATACCAGTGCTGAGAGAAAAGTATACACTTCAGTAATTACATGTGGTACTCTAAATGCAGATGCAAAAGTAATTATCATAAACTGGTGCTCTGCATACTGGAATGCTGTATTGGCTCAATACATTAGCTTTCACTTCCGAAGATCATCAGGACTCAATATGTAGTTAGTTCTCTCATGAAATATAATTGAAGGTCTCCAAGTAGCTTTCTTTTGTTCTTGTACTCTCTGAGTAGTTCCATAGGGAGTGCTATAGGCATTATTGCAAGGCAGAAAAGAGTAATATTGGCTAGTCCTTAGGTATTTTGGTAGAATTTTTAAAGAAAAAATCATATAACACTTGGCTTTAGCTACTCTTATTTGTTATATTTTCGCTACCACTAAAGATTACACAGCAGAGCAAGGTAACTTAAATTCTCAAGAGGTTTATTCTCATTCTTCTCCTGAAATTTCAGTAACAATGAAGCCTTGAAACTCTGACCTTGTGAAGAGATGAGCAAACAAAAACTACAAAAAGGAAAAAAATTATCTGTTAGAGGCAGGATTTGATATGAAGCAAAGCTATGAACTGCAGAACTCAATGATTCCTTGCTGTAAAATAGTTTTAATTTATGACCTTTGATGGTGGCAATACTCCAAACATGACCGAAACTCAGAAATTTCAGCATTTCTCCAAAATATGTTGTGAAAGGGAATATGTTCAAAGGTATTCAGTCCCTCTGTCTAGTTACACAGGGTTAGTGCATTTCCTGTTGTACATTGTCTAGCATCTTTATTGCTGCATGGAGCCAGCCCACTTCTTTTTCCCTTAATTTTGGTCTTTCTACACTGTCTTGAATCTCAGATTAACTCTTGACTTTTCTCAACTCATCTCATCCTAAAATAACTTCAAAGAGATATTTCAGACTTACAAAATATGATTGGCACTAATGTTTCTCAGCATCCTTTTAAATTCATGAGGTAGGGAGTTTGTTTTGTGCATATGGATGTTTCTAGTCTCTGGGCTTTGCCTGGGTCTGGGTAAGTTTATGATCTTTCTTTTCCCCTCATTTTCTTGCATTTTTTCCTGAAGGATCACTCAAGTATTGACTATTTGCCAATTTCTTCTGCTGATCTGAGCTTGCATATAGCTACCCCTGATCTGCCTTCCCAGCTTTCTGTCCTAATTACTTTTATAACTTGATGCATCCTGATAGTTCTGAATTCAAGACCCTAAGTTTCATCTGTCTCCTCTATTCCCATGGATTCTTGAATCGTCATCTGCTGTCTTATGTCAAAATACTGCAGTTATATTTCAAACTTCTGAATTTCAAGACGTTGCCAAAAAAAAAAAAAAGGTTAAAGGTTTATAATTTGTTTCAGTCCCATATAAGACTTCTAGAAATTCCACTCATCATGAGGATCTTTCCTCAAACATCTTTCCTCAAACTCTTTCACTTCTACAAAGGTGATCTTCATCTTTACTTATTTGCATGTTGCTAAATAGTGCAAGGCACTTTGCAATAACTGGGAAAATAACATTTTTGTCCCTCTCTTCTTATTAAACTGAGTTAGTTTCTCTCTTTATATATCTCATATTTTATCCTAATGTTTTAGGTTTGCTGTTAATAACGATTGAGAAGGGTATTCTGTAGGCTGTAGGTTGCTAAGAAGCTACATTACATGCCTGAAATTAGATGGAAGCTTTACTGACTGCAGTCAGCTGCAGCATACTTCATCTGACCACAATATATAGGAATGTTTATACAGAGGTCTACATAGAATTCCAGAACCTCACATGAGAATTAATGAGAAGGCTCAGAAGGAGGAATCCTGGCACTGAGCAACAGGAAAATTCAATCAAATACTTCCCCTCATGCATCAGCAATCAGAGTTGTTGGTGTATATATATGCATTTGTATAAAGCATCTCTTACCAGCACCAGGAACTATTTAAGTATCCTATTCATGTCAAATATTAAAATGAAGGTGTTTTCTGTAATGGTTACTTATGATTATTTACCATCTGCTCACAAGTATATTCATTATGATGAAGATTTAACCAAATAAAATAAGTTAACCTGTTACAAGTGATAAAATACTGTAATTAGCTGTGTCTGAAGTACTAAATTGGAGAGAGCATTTTGTTTACCTAACAGCTGTTAAACTGGCTGCAAGAAGTGATTGTTTTGCATGGTACATGTGGCCAAAAGAAATTGCATCAAACTGATTCAGAGATCAGGTGTGTTGAGGGAATGGATGTGCACTGTGTATGTGTTGTGTCAGGCATCTTCATGTAGGTAGCGCAAAACCACAGAGTCTTCAGATAGACTTAAATAAATGCAGCAGGTATTTTCCACTCCTATCAATGTGCATTTTGAATAGCCTTATAAAATATATTTAATTATAGAATACATTTACAAAAGCAAGAGCATGAGAAAGAAATTATTAGTAGAAGGTTTTGGTGAAAATTGACAGTCTAAGAATGTAAAAAGGAAAAGTGAATTTGTGTATGTAGCAAAATAACAAAGAAAATTCACTGTTGTTAACACTATTAATTAAATTAATTAATTAATATTTTGCACGATTGTGAATAACATCTGCTTTTACCTCAGAAAACTGTAACAACAAGCATTAGTTTCTGGTTTTAACCACATAAACAGACTGCTATCTACATAGTTTTTAGTTAATAATTTTGGGCAGAAGAATGTCTTCATAATTAGTTTGTCTTCTTCCTTGGTTTTCAGTGACAGAATTGATTGTTAATGAAATTATTTTTAAGAGAATAAAATGTGTTGTCAGTGAAAAAGACACCAAATGAAAACAGCATCTTCTCTTCAGAGCTATGCATATGGAAAACAATAAATAAAATAACAATGCTGACATGTAAGAAGCAGAGTCTTAAGAGTAGGGACAGCGTAGACAGAGCTGAGGTGACAGCAAGCATATACTCTTATGTAAGCATCTTCTGAAGTGACAGACTGTGGCGGTGCATGTTTTTTAAATGTGTTGCTCTGTAATAAGTTCTGTTTGATGTAAAGTTTAATTCCTTTGTATTAAGTTCAGTTCCATGTACCCTGCCCCCCACCTAATTGGTATTCCCTTGTTTTGTCTTCGTGTGTGCACCTGCTGCTGTGCAGCAGACGGTTATTTGTCCATCATTCTTCCCGCCTTTTGCAAACCCCTTCCCGCCTTTGCAAACCTTTTCCCGCCTTTGGTTTTCCCCTCCCAACTCCTTGTAACTGGTCTGAAGTGCCTTCCTTCACCCCTATTCTCCCCAGAGACTGTACCCCACTGGCCAGAAGCAGCCAAACCCACCCCTTTTTCCTCCCCTTTTGCTCCTTTAAAACACTGTGTAAGCTGCGTGTCTGGGTCGGATCCGGGACTCGGAGCTGGGCTAATAAACCCACTCTGCTGCACCTGGATTGGATCCCTCTTTCTTTTTCTTCTGCCTTACCACAACGACATCTCCTCAAGTCCCTTTCGGGGCAGAAGAGCCCACGGGAGTCAGCCCTGCTCACGCTGCTGCAGGACGACCCTCGAATGTGCCTGCCTCAGTGCCTGGGCTAGCTCGGGGCAAGAGCCAGAGGCTTTTTAGAGGCACTCCGACAACAGACCTATTGTCTGTCTGTAGTTGGAACACCAGACTGCAATTCATAAGCCCTTCTTCTGCTTAAGGAAAATCTTTGGGTATTTGAAGCTGAACAGAGAATTAAATAAGACCATTAAAACTCTAGAAGCTGAAGATGAGGACCCATATTCACATTTTTTACACATCTACAAATTAGACATGCTTGGCAAAAATCTTAAATCTTTGATTCTTAATATATATATATATATAAGAAGAAAGTAGAATCCATTCTAGAGCGTATGCACATTAAAATGAAGAATTTTCTCTAGTTAAAGCTAGAAGCTTGGTGACTATATCTCCACTTTCTCCTTCCAAGAAATATCAGATGGAGGGGAGGCTAATTGGGCCATACTGATATCCTCTGGAAGATCAGTGATGTCCACATAAATACTAAAGCTCTTAGTCTTGTTTTAGGACTTTTTTTCTTAGTGTTTTCTTTAGGACATCTGTCCATGCTTTGAGACTGCTTCAAATCAGTGTTGCTGCAACAGGATCAAATGTGAAATGATTTACAAAGGAGAATACCAACATTTTGCTGTTATGTCAAATCTTGCACTGAGTTGTTTGGGGTTTGGTTTTTTTTTTCCTCCTTTTTCACCCTTAACCTTTCAGCATAAATGACAATGTCACTTGCAGTTAAAGCAGAGCACTTTGACAGAGTTGACATCGTTTCCTTAATGCTTGATCAGGCTGGAAAGTCTACAAAAACTGGCATTTCTGGGAAAGTGTGTGTGTGTGACTGCTGAGGGATCGTATTCCCAGGATACTTGTTACAGAGTCCTAATGCCAGAGTGTCAATAAGATAGCTTTTAAGTATCAGAATTACACAAAAATAAAATTTGAATTATGTCTCAGGACAGATAGTTTGGACAAAATATCCCTCATTGTTGTGTCTTTTCTCTTTTCCTTTAGGTATATTAGTCACCTCAAAATTATAATTTGTTTAGATTTCAGAAAAATTACATAGCTATATTAGAATAATCATTAAAATTCTTCCTCTTCTTCTTCTCTTTTTTTAACACAGCAAGAAATTTATTTATTTAAGACTTTTCTACTGTATAGTTTAATTTGGCTAACAACAGCTGAGAGTTCAGTCAGTATATTCCATGTAAAATTGCTGGTTCCATTAACAGACATTATTAATAAACAGTAATATAAAAAGGAAAATGTGGAATTATGTAGCTGAGACTAACTCTATACAGCAACATTTTAAATATTGTTTGAGAAACAGAAATGCACAGATTATGTAAGTGGGATCAAATATTCTTTTTAAGGATGATTAAATAATTTTTACATGCATTCAAATATCCTCTTCTGTACAGATTAATAAATTAGAATGTGTCTGAGTATGCATGCCAATAGTAAATGAGTTTTCACAACTGTCAAACATTTTTTCTTTTTGCTTCAGGCTTCTTTTTGTATGTTAGTCTTTGTACCTTTGAGTTAATTTAGCTGGGTGTGCCAGCTTTTGTGGGGCTATAGAGGGAGAAGAATATTTATCAGAAGAGAATAGCAATTTTTCTGAAATTTCCCTTAAAGTGGAAATTATCACCAATAAATTATGTGAAACAATCAGATTTTATTTCTTAATGATAGTTTTTTTTAAAAAAACATTATGAGAAATGAACATAACCTTTATCATAAAAACTGTCATCTGAATGAAACACGCTGCCACAAAAATTAAATCCAAGTTCAACCACTTTAGTTTTCCTTGGAACACAAATCAACTTCCAGTACAAATATGTGGGTACTGGCAATGGTCTGAATTGTAGGCATCAGGAAGCAGCAGTGCCTATGTAAAACCATTCATATAATACTTTCACACAAACCTGAGAATGTGGCCTGGGAAAAAAATAAAGGAGGAACCCAAACAATTCTTGGGAAGTTAAAAACATCAGCCGGTGGTGTTTTTCCAAGGTATTTACTGGCAAAGGATGTTCACAAAGGGGTGTAGGCTCTAAATGACCAATCATATTCATTGTACCAAAGTACTGTGTAAAAGGAGAATTTAGAGGAATAAAGATTGCTCTCATTTTTGCACGAGGCTGAGAGACATCGTCGTTTCCATGCTGTCCATAAACCACAACTGTGTCAACCAACACGCAAAATGACAATGCAGAGGCAAGGGGTCTGCAGTGCAAGAGCTGCTCCCCAAAAAGAGAGAGAGCCTGTTTATTTCTTTAATTTTTATACATTTGTGGGTCTGGTTGTGCATTGGCTGCTGGGGTTACTACCCCTTCACCCCACTGGCCAGACCAGCTGTCAATCAGCATTATTTTCAGGCTAGAAAATATGTAAACAAGAGACAGTGAACAGAAACAAGAAGGGTTGTTTATGTTCCAAGGCATGAGCAACTGAAAAACTGACTCCCAATATTGTGCAGAAACTAAAAAACTGACTCACTCTTATGAACAATGCAGAAGGCTTAGAAAAACTCAGCAAAACCATGGCGACACATAACAACACAAATAATTTCATTTTCTGTTAAATAACATTTATAAGCATTATCAGCCTCCATGTATGTGTCTTTGTCTGCTTTTCATCTTCTAGAATGTTTGTATGGAGGTGTTAATTTTGTTCTTTCTAGATGGCATTCTTCTCACCCAGTTTCAGACAACCTCCAAATGAAAATCTACACCTGAGCAAACTGCTTAATCTCTCTGTAAAGGCAGAGAAGAGAAACTAATTCCTCTCCAGTACAGTTCATCTCAGACAACATGTAAAATGATGCTCACCTCAAAACCTTTCTTTTTGTCTCCACTGACTTGCATGTAGTTGTCCAGGTGCTGGTGGAGGGAAAGTGGTGGGGTTTGGGAAAAGGAAGAGTGTGATGTGCCTGTAGGGATGGCCTCTGTGGCAAGAACCACCAGGGCAGCCAGCCAACTCCACAAGGATCCCTCCACAGAGAACAGCTTAGCCCATCAGTCATTTTTCCATACCTGGCAGGATGAAAGTTTTATTTTATTTGGATTTCTTAGTATTTTTTCTGAAGTTCACCAATCACTACCAATAGTATTTGCACTACTATTCCAGTATTTTTGCTATATTTCTAAATCTATTATATTAGTATGTTTCATATTTCTAATATATATATAATATATATTTTTTGTATTTTGTAATATATACTAGAGGAACTGTAAACTTAAAAAAATGCAGAGTTGTTCCCTTACTTGTCAGTTTATATGCCTCATGAACTAGTTTAGCTGAAAGAATATCTCTATAATTTGAATTGGAATGAACTTTTGCTTTCCTCATTTTCCTCTGCAATACAAATGCAGAGTGATGAAGCTTACACTCCAATTATGTTTTACAATGTTGACCATGAAAACTTTGTTGTAATTGTAATGTCAGATAATTTCCAAGAACATGGTTTTGATTCAAAACAATGTGACCAGCTGCAGAAAGACAGGGCTCTGCCAAAACCTGTCACTTTTCATTTGGTCACTACTTCCAACAGAGCTGTTCCTCATTTTATCTCTGTTTAGGGTTTTCCTTCATGAAATTTGGCTTCTTGCAGTGTAAAAGCTCCATGCAGTATCTGCACGTCAGCAGGCCCAGCAGAGGGTTGTGCCTTTCCACATTATGTGTTACCAAAACTGTGTGAGTGAAGACATCAAACTTCTTTTTCTGGACAGGTTTACATAACACTGCATAAAAATGTGAGGTTATGCCCCACAACTGGAGGCTGAGACAACTTCATTTCAGCTGGTTCACGTAGTAATTTGTAGATGGCTCCAGATCAAATTGGCCGGCAGTGCGTTGACTGGGAAAGGACACGCTCCCATGTTCCAGGCCTATAGCTCTACTGCCATAAGGACAGCAATTTCCAGTAGAAAGTTATAAAAAACAGAATTAAAAGATAACATCAGAAATAATTTTACCCGTTTGCTAAATGAACATATATCTGAAATTTTGATTTTTTTTTTTTAATTAAACTCAGAAATGAAAGATCTAGCTAACCTTTCTTCTGACAATTTTTTTCTCCTACTTTTGAATTTCTCTCTTCTGCTTGCAGGAGTAAAACCCCAAAGCAGGTTAGTCGGAATTTCTCCAGTTTCATTACAAAAGTTTTGTGCAGATCTAGCTAAAATCTTTGGTTTAGAACTATAATGATTAATGTCTTGAGCTGCAGAGAGAGAGGAGATCTGAGCCAGAGAGAGAAGAGAATAGAAAACTCAGAAACAAATGGGACACACAAAATTGAATACAATTCCTGACCCCAAACCTGCTGAAAGAGTCTTTTCACAGTTTGATATTTCATATTCCTTCTACCTTTCTTTAAACTTTAGAAACTGATAGTACTTCATTTTTCTGTCAATGGCAAACTCTTCCTTCATCTCATGTAATCTCAGATATTAGTGAGTGAAGGAGAGTTGGTTTGGGTTTTTTTATTTCTCTGCATTGTTTTTCTTACACTGTCTTACACTTATAACAGATTGCCAGCTATAATAAGGTTCTTAAGTGTGCTAAATTAAAGTTAGGTATGGAGCATCTTATTTTTCAATTAAATGTCTGATTTTGGATGGCATACCATCATCATATTTTTTCACATATTAGTGCTGGCATGTAAATGGATGTAGAATTGTGTTGGCTGTACTGTTAGAGAAATGCAAATAAGTTCATCTTGGCTGATATCTTGCTTGTTATACCATCAATATGTTTGCTGACTTATAAAATGATCTCAAGAAAAAAGCAAAACTCCAGGATAGCAGTTAATACAGATCTAATACAAGCCAAGCAAATCTCTCTGGTCTAAAAATCTCAGTCATTAGTCAGATTAGACTGCATACCAAAGAAAAAGATATTATGGCTGTATGTTGCTTTCAGAAATTATCTGTATCACATCTGAAAAGAAATCAAAAGAAAGAATTATTGAAAGAACTAATGACCACCATCTGCTCCCAAAATAAGTAATGTACAGATCTGTAATGAGTTCATAGGTACATACTGAAACTGCTTGTGAAGGTTTTCTTTTTCTTTAGCTACTATCAGCTTTGAATTCTGTGGATATTTGCTATATGGGTGTAATAAATCAGTAGGAAGAACTGATTAATATTTTTATTCAATAGTCCTTATATTAATAAAAATCAGAATAAAATTTAAATATGTTCTTTTATTTCAATGATGTTTGAAAAACACAAGTCTGTTTTAGGCAAATAATATTTTTAAATGTGAAACAGGAAAGTTGGCCTCTTGTAATAACAGCCAATGAAACAAAATATAATATTTCACAAAGAGGAGGAATTTTTCAATGAGGTGATCAAAGTCATTATCCAGGATGTAAGTGAGGATTTTTCTCTTCTGCTTGAGATGAAAGAAACTCTCAACACTCCTCTCTAACCTTTCCACTCCTCCTGCTTCAATTGCCAGACTATTTGCTGAGCTGAGCAAAGGTTGGTCTCAGTTCTGCCAATGAACCTCTGTTAGATTAGGAGTGTTCAGTAGCTGAATGGCTTGTTTAAGAGAAACTGGATTCTGCAGTCGGATGCAGATAGTACCTTTCTGGAAGGTCAGAGATTTAGTTTCCTGTGACTGCTCCAAATCAAGCTGAAATTATGTCTGGTCTTCTTCTACCTCTGAGGAAATTGCCCACCCATCA
The DNA here is from genome assembly GCA_013400215.1 of Cisticola juncidis. Lineage (NCBI taxonomy): Eukaryota > Metazoa > Chordata > Aves > Passeriformes > Cisticolidae > Cisticola > Cisticola juncidis. The sequence goes on along the minus strand of VXBR01010273.1, from coordinate 111,736 downwards.
GGCAACACAGTAAGCAAACAGCCAAGGAATAACTTTAAACATCACAGAGGAAAGGATTTAGCGAAGATGCCTCTGTGAAAATAACCTATTGATATTAATGTTAATAGGATTAAAGAAATACTAATCCTCCTATCTGGCATGACGGATGACCCATGGATGATGTTTCAAAGCAAGAAGGGATTGCAGGAGAACATTGGTCAGAACAAGGAACAAGGCTGCAATCCACTCAAGCATTGCTGAGGAGGAAAATGAAAATCTGCCCAGAATGAATAGAAAAGGTTACAGAAAACAGAAATCTTACTATCTGTAGCCAGAAAGGTGTACTGTAGCAATTTCTATTTTGCATTTTTATTTTTATTTACATTTGCTAAGGAGATCTAAGTTTCGATAGGCCATGTAAGGGGAGATGAGACTAGCCAGAGTAATAAAATTCCATGCACTGCATGTGTGCTACTGCACACAAAGAAAAAGGGCTTGAAGAAGGAAAATAGAAATAAACTCTGCAAAATCTTTGAAAATAACACCTTTTTTTTTTTTTTAATAATATGTTGTGAATTAAAATTGGAAATATACTCAGCAATGCATGTAGAATACTTTCTGTGGTGTCCAGAGTGGGAAAAAAAGACTATAGACAGCAAGATAGAATTAATCTATTTTTTAAACTACTTATATGATCAATTACAGTGCAACCCACACAGTTAGCTTTTCAATTACTAAGAGGGCTGTTTTTCCTAGCCTGCCATGTTTCTTGAATGATTTATTTCCAATATACCACATTGATTTCCAATAAATTTGTCCTGTGAATTAATTTGAAACATAAAATAATGACAATGGTTTTTGCTTTCTTAGATGCTTTGAGGTTTTATTTGTGAATAACTATATTGTATTTATATATTAAAAAGGGAAATATCAGAAGGAGGAAGGTGTTTGTAAAAGACATTTAGGCAGAGAGATAGAGACATTAAGGAAGAAGACAAAAATCTTGTTAAAGGGAAGACAGAAAGAAAAGGAAATATATTAGGGATGTGAAATGGTGATCACACACATAAGGCAGGGTCTGCCAGGGCTGTACATGGCTCTGGAACAGCAGTCTCTAGACTATGAGCCCAGCTGGCCTCTGCCTCATGTCCACACATTTTTCTGCCCAAGTGCCCAGTGCTTTCAGGGGAAGTGCCCACACACTACACACAGACAGGCACAGCCTGTGCCACAGCGGGCAAGCCCACCTGCACCCACAGACACTGAATCGTGCATGCTCTGGAGAGGGAGACAGCCAAAACTGAGCACCTTCTGCACTGTGTTGTGTGCAGTGAATAAAGCATCTTCAGCAGGTGCTGGGAGCACCAGGGAGTTCCTGCATCCAGGTTTGTGGTAAATTTACAGACCTGCAACATCCTTGGGCTGGCTGATGTTTATAGTTCACACCTGATGTGCAAAACATAGTTTGCAAAACACAGTTCCTTCTCTAGGATTTTTTTGGGGGGAGACCATGTGTGGGACACATTTCTGCTTTTTTTTTGCCTTTTGGACACCTACAGTACGTCTACCTTGGTGCTTTTTTCTCAGCAAACTAAGAGGATTGTATTTGTCACTTACAGTTTACTCCCTCTTCAGGAAGTAGAGTTCCTTCTGAAGTGGACCATGATGGCAATGTTCCTTTTTCTGCTTTACATTTTTTACATTTCTGCTTTACTTTTTTTTTTTTTCTTGCAATCAAAATAAACACTGAAAAGCTGTCATTGAGAAACTGAGAAAATTCCAGTTAGCTCTTTTTTTCATGCAAAAAAAGTGCAACAAATACACTTCTATTGATTAAGCTGGTATGATTTTTTATAAACTTGTATTTTGTAGAACATTCTTAAATAGATAAATTAATTGCACATTTATTACTCACACAAATTTATTCATAAAGGGAAGGATATTGGACTTATCATGTCTGGAATGTAGAAAATAGGTAAAGATTATTATGTATTGCAGCTCAGAAAGATGTATTCTGCTTTTAATGGTCTTTCTTTCTTTCTTTCTTCCTCCCTCCCTCCCTTCCTTCCTTCCTTCCTTCCTTCCTTCCTTCCTTCCTTTCTTTCTTTCTTTCTTTCTTTCTTTCTTTCTTTCTTTCTTTCTTTCTTTCTTTCTTTCTTTCTTTCTTTCTTTCTCCCTCCCTTCCTTCCTTCCTTCCTTCTTCCTGCCTTCCTTTCTTCTTTCCTTCTCCCCACTAACAGTCTACTGTATCCAGGATGTATTTTACTCTGACGCTGATCTATTCATATATAAGTATCTTTCTATCTATGTAAACACCAATCCTGTTCTCAACAGCTGCCGAATGTGTTCTCATTTGAGAAAGGATTGCATGTAAAGGTCAAGCACATGTTACACATGTACTCTCCACAAGGAAGATTTCTGAAACTCCCTTGTCTCTAATTCTATCGCTTCCTTGTATTGATGATGATACTTAGATCTTTTTTTTTCAAAATTTACTTGAAATTCAGAATTCTGTAAGTATGCAATTTGTCAGTTTGTCTCCATTTGTTCAGTTCCGTTGCAGAAGCATTATGTCCTGTGGGAATAACAACATGGAATTAGAGATTGCCATGTGGAGTACAGAAAATGTCAAAATTGTATGGAACACTTAACTTTTGCCATTTCCTGCAATTTGGAGACTTTGTTACTTTATTATTTTTAAAATAGATTTTCAATATATATTCCCCCAATAAAAAGGAAAAGACATCTAACAAAACCCCTCAAATGCATTAGGAAAATTGATTTAGTAGAATGCCTAGAATATCTGTCTCTAGACAGACATGGATTATCTTCATTCATATCTTAAAGGCCAGTTGAAAAAGAAAATGCTCTAGCATGAGTCTGCATGCCTGTATACCAGTTTTGAGAAAAAAGATTGCTGTTGAAACTGTTTGTCCGTAATTTTGGTGTATTAATCTATTTTCCTTTTTTTGAATAGAAAAAATATCTTAAATGCTTTGGTAAAAGCTGAACATATTTTATTTTGGAGATACTAGTGCACCAGGAGATAGACTCATAGAATCATAGCATGATAATCATAGCATGATTGGGGTTGAAAGGGCTCTTAAAGATCATCTAGTTCTGACCCTGCTCAATCCAGATACCTCACTGCCAGTCCTCATTACTAGTACCAAATCCCAAACTTGACTTCATCTATTAAGAGGTAACATCCTAGACACCCACACCAGACAAAGTCTCCTCTATCTCTGTAACAAAGGGCTAGGGTGAAAATTGGTCCAACACAAATCACTGTATTCTGGATCAGAAACTATGTTTTGTGGGCACCACCTGAAAGGCATTCTTCCTCTGTTTCTTCTATTGCAAATTAAGCTATGTAATACTTTAATTTCCCTGGCATGGATGCCTCCAACACAAACATAAACTCATAAAGAATATGCTATGTAGCCCTAGCATGAAAATAAGGAACTCTTAGTATTACCTCTGTCACTGCATTAGCTGGGAAAAGACAACATCTGCTTCTAAGCTCTCATTGACTGCATTTGCACTTGTGCTCTGTATTTTTGAGTATGGAAAAATGATAGGTGGCCTGTAATTGTAACCTCCTCCAAACAAGCAAGTCAAACAGTAAGGTCAAAGCCCTCATTTTTCTTTTGCTCTGCGGACACCCTCCGGGCAAAGAGCAGAGAGGATCCCCCTCACTTTGTCAGCTTCCTTGTTGCCATCCAGCCCAACTGTTGCAGCAGTGCAGAGACAAAAACTGGTGAATACTTCGTAGGAAATAAGCAGCAAACTAAACTTTTTCACAGCTCATTCACTTCTTCCTCCTAGAAAATACAACAATGACGGTGACTTTGAAAGCCATGCTATTCAGAGTGTTTCATATTTATTCTTTTATGTGAGTACACGTCTCCTCTCCTGGTGAGCCAGCAGTCAAGAGGTCAGTACAGAACATATAAAATGCAAATAGCTGTGTCTAAAATGGTGTCTATTAACCATTGCTCAGCCCGGGTTTAACTGATATTTCTGATATTCTGGTCTTGGTTTGATTCAACCTTCAAACACTGTTTTGGGGGGCACCTGTAGAAGGAGTTTCTAAGATTTCAATTTTATTTTAAGCCATTTCCCAACCACCCCTTTTTTTTTTCAGATGTTACTCTTCACTCTCCCTGTCTCGTACCCAGAAATCTATAGCAGGAGGCTCTGTGGGGATGGGAAGGGAGTTCTAGTACTACTGCTTTGACAGCAGATAGTAGCTCCTCATGGAACCCTGATGTCAATACTGAGCAGACTGCACTGAGTGACAGAAAAGGGTGCTACATGAAAAAAAAGATGCTACTTCATTTACAGATAAATAGCTCTTTTTCTGTGACCACTTTTAGTAGAGTGTTGTTCTTTCAGGCATCTGTTTTGTTATGATCTTATGCAAGATATTGTTTATTAACTGTCTCTTCTGCACAGTTTCTAATATTTAATATAATGAGCTTTTGTCCAGAGACATTGATTCATGGTTGTCTACGAATTTTATTACTAAATACTTCTTACGATCAAATACAGGTATAGAAAATGCACTTAAAAAAAAAAGAAAATACCCGAGCCCCAACTATGACAGGCAGATAAATGATGGAGACAGACTCAACATATTAAATTCCAAAGTGTCCCACTGTTTCAAATATGAAAGAGACCTCCCTAGAATTTAGGATGAAAGCTTTAATCTCCTGTATTTCCTCCTACAGAGAGTTAGGTGTGCTGAAAGCTCGAACAGGAGTCAGAACAGAAGAGTTCTGGGTGTCTGCGGGGCAGGACTTGCTGTGGTCAGGATATAACACAAAGATGTTTCAGCATGTAGGTCAAAGGCAGTTTCTGTCAGAGGAAATGAAACACAACTGTTTTTTACTTCCTTGACTGTCAACCTTCTATTAGACTGAATATGAGAATGAGAATTATTTATTTTCTTTATTTTTTTTTCCAGGGGTTATTTTCAGAAATTTTGCAGGCCTAGGTGGCCAGTTGGTTCACCATCACATTTCCTCAAAGTGTCTGTGGCTGAATTCTGTATTGGTTGAAGGAAGAACCTCTGGATTAAAAAGCCAGAACTTCCAGTTAAAAGTTAGAATCCCATACTGTGTTTTCTGATGTCATGTTGAAATCATATTTGTATTGCATTAAGTTTTAAAAAGTCTGCATAATTTCACAGGAAAAATATTATAGCACTATCATACATGTACTCAGAAATAGATGTTTTTAGTTGACATTCTGAGATTTTTTTGTGCCCATTGATATCACTTTATGGGCTTTTAAATACCGTAGCTAGATAGATGTTTTGAAATTTCACAATAGAATGTTAGTCATTAAATTCCATACACTATATTTTAACCCTACATTTAAATGGATTTAAAAATTCCTCATAATTATAAGCCTTCTTCATAAAAGCTGACAGCTGACATAGAGATATAACATTTTAAGTGAAATCATGAAAATTCTGCACTAAGCACATCTAGATTTAGTGTGGAAAGAGAAAGACCTACTGGTGCTTGGCCCTTTAATATCAAATAACTTCCTGTAGAAAATACCTGTCACAACAGAATTAATCGACGCTCAGTATTCCATAAGAAGTAGAAAGTAGTCTTAAGTCTGTCTAAATTTGCACTGGAGTTGTCTACTCTGTCCCAATAATTATATTTGATATCATCACCATAATTAATGTATTTATATTTTTTGCCTGCCTTTTGTTTTCCTTCTAAACTCCCATGTGAACCCTTACATTTTAAATAAAAAAGAGGTCAAAGTTCAAATGCTAAGTTGAATTACAGATAAAACTTCAAAATACATACTTCTATAAGGAAGTGAACAGTACGCTTGTAATGTACTTTTAGAAATTATTTTATTTTTTCTATTTGGTTCTTATTAAATATTTTTCTAAATGGCTTTGAGACATCAGAAATCAGTAAGAAAAGGGTTAGGAATCTCAAATTTGGGACAAATATCATGACAGGTAAAGTACTAACTCTTGCAAAAACTTCCTATCATATTTATCTCTTTGTACCAACACCAAAATTCTTGTATGAAGGTGTGTGTGTGCTTGCATAAGCTAAAATTAAGGTATGCAATGACTTTCATGGGTTTGGATCAAGCCTTACACAGGATTACCATAAACGGAAAGTTTAATGAAGTCATGGTATCTAAAATTAGAAGATTGCTCAAGGAAATGTATTGTAAGGAATTTTGGCTACAATTTTCAACATCACTGGAAAATTAACATATAAATTAATAACAGCTACTGCCAGAAGCGCTTATGAGGGCAGCTTGTTGGATTAGGCAGTAACACATAATTAGACATAGCTATTACCAAGGATATCTAGATTTAGCAGCACCTGAGAGAAATTGGAACTTGTTTGCCCTCTTCATCTAGTATTTTTTAAAATCAAAGATAACTTCTACATGTAAGACATTGTTGCATTTAACTTAGAGCTGCAGGCTTAGCTAAGAATTGATATATACTGATGGGAGAAATGATGGCTTTACAGTTAAAAACATTTCTTCAGAACAAAATCCTGAAAATTAAAATCAACAATGTATGTAAACCACTGAGCAAAATAAAGATCTAAAGTCGTATTCTGCATACTGCAAATATCAGAGAAACTCAGATTCTATATTTTGAGTAAGATCCATCTGCAAATAACTATGAAAGCATATATTTCTTCCATGGGTTATTTATGCTGTCTTGACATGAGAAAGGTCATACCCACCACCACTGTCAGCATTATAAATACACTGGAAGACATTGGAAGACTGACAGCCTCTCCTTAGTACAGCAACTGCAAGGTACCATAGCTACCCTCACTATTCAAGAGTCCTGAGATTTAATTTTCTCCGTGTTTATGTCCATGGACACGGCTCATATATAACACCAGAGAGGTCAAAGCTCTGAAGCAGAGAAAGGATGTGGCTGGACATGAGTAAGAAAAAATTCTGTTCATAAGAGCCCCTAATTACTTCTGTCTCTGCTCCAAAGATTGATTGCCTTTTAACAGTGAAATAATTCTCACAGAAAGATGAAGTAGAAGACTCAGTAGCTCAGGTGATCACCGGGGATGTTGTGCTCCTGGTAGAGTGAGATGTCAGTACTCAGCTTGCTTTCTTTAAAGGAGACTTAAATTAGAATTTTCCCAGTGAAAAGTTAACCATGTAGGCCAGGATTTTCTGAACTGGAATGAAACAAACTCTCATTACATGAACAAGCTACCCAGAGTTCTGATCATAGATGACAATAGGCCATAACCTCTTGAGCTACTGCAGTTTACCATTGGCACTTAGTTCACATCTTGATTCATTGGATATACACATGGATAAAAAGTGAGGAGTATATATTCAAAATGAAAAATCATTTACATTGAATCAAATATAAATGCTAATGCAGCAGTCAAAATTGCAAAACAGACTCCGTCTTGTGTTCCATTTAGTGCTTGCAATTAACTGTAATGATGCTTACTGCAGAAGAAACATATCCAACGTAAAATTAGATTCCTTTTTATTTTTTCACTAACAGATTATTCTAGATTTATAGTGGCATAGTAGAAATAAGAGAAATAAAACTAAAGTAAAACAACAACAACAACTAATAATAGCAATAATAGTAATAATCGTAATTAATAATAGTAATAATAGTAATAATTGTAATAATGGTAATAATGGTAGTAATAGTAGTAATAGTAGTAATAGTAATAGTAGTAACTGTTGGTTTACGTAAAAATGTTCTCTTCAAGACTTGAACATCCCTTAATTTCCCCTCTTTTTTATAGTTTTATTTTTATAGATATTATTCTGGCATCTTCATGTAACATTGACATATTACTTAGGCTACAGTTTTCAAAGTCTTACAATTTAATTTAATTTTTTTTCCCTTACACAGCAAGTGTAGATTACATGAGTTTTAGGATTGTTTTTTCAGTTTTCTCCCTTCAATCTTCTTAACTCTGCAAACAGACACTTCATATTTTAGGTACAAATAGTAAAGTTTGCTCAGGAATAATTCATATGAGTTGGGATGTGACTGTCACATTTACCAGTGTTACAGGGTATATAAATCCTCATCATCTGTACATTTTCTGAAAGCACTAACAATGGCTGGTCTTGACACTAACGCATGTAGTATTTAAGTACTCCAAGACATTTGAAGTCTTCAGCTGTTTTTAAGTCAGGTGTCTATCTGAAGCTTTAGAGGGACTAATAAGAACCAGTGTTCTCTAAAAATTAAGCAAGAATTCTCTCAGATTTGAATCACTGAAGTGTTCAAATGTCCTTGAGCGTAAAGGAGATGAAGGATTTACTTGCAATGACAGTATCAGGAATTTCTCAGTAGGGTAAGCGCTCGAAGATTTGCAATTTGTCCTGACAAATGCAAACAGAAACAATGTTTCATCTCTCCTATTACCTTTACTTGAGATAATTTAATGCCTGGATTACACAAAATAGTTTTGTTGAAATAGGTACCTCCCCTTTTTCTTTCATTTATCCCTGTCGAATCGTCTCTGACTGTGACCTGTTGAGGTTTTCTGCTGGATAAATTACTAACGGGGGAAGGAAGGAAGGGAATGACTGCCAAAAGCTTTATCGATCTGATGAGCACGTTATTCTAAATCAGCACTACTCTGAACAGGTTTGGTTGCCTAAATGTCATAAATACATTTTCCATGGGTTATCATTTCATAATACTTGGCTATTCATTTAGCATATTCCAGTGAATACTCTGCCTGAAGCCAGATAGCTCTGCAGGCTAAGAAGAGGACAGCCTCACACTCAAACTATGCCCCACAAGTTTTGTAGACACAAATTCCTTGAACACTTGGCTCTGGAAACTCAAGTGTGAAGTCCACTAAAGCTACCAAGGATAATACAATCATAGTTGCAGCAAAGCAAGTAGTCACATAACTGCTTTCTAAAAACAACCATGTGCATAAAATAACCTCATCTTTTTGTTAGGAAAAATGATCCATTTTCAGTGAAAGATCTTAACCTAACTTAAACAGAGAATAGAAAATACCTAGAGATGTATATGTGAAAGTGCAGGTCAGAAATAATGTATCTACCGAAAGATTGCTGGTAGAGAGAGAAAAACAGGTGCCCTGGTCTAATGACCTAGCTATAATACCTCACATAAACTACTGAATCTCAAGCATCTGAAAGTACTGGTAATTTGTAATGAGCATTTGAGCAAACCATGACAAAGCAGAGTTCTTGATTTTGTTTGCAATCTCTTTGCATTAATTGATATGTGGACTGCCTATTAATAATAGGCTATTGCTCTGAATCAGGACAATGCAGATGTGGAAGAATTGTATGGAAAAATTAGACATGTCACAAACCTGGAAAAAAACAAAGCACAAAGATGGAAGAAATATCTCTCCTCCCTTGTCACCAAAAATTGAGAAGAGCCTTGGAAACACATTCGTATTTGGATATTTTCATCAGTGGACATTTTTAAGAATAGGCATGAACTACTGGAAACTGTTTAGGACATGTAGGAAAAAATATGTGAGATACTCATTTCACAAATTTTCATCCCATCATGTGTTCTTATGTAAATCTTGGTTGATGGTTAAAACGTTTCCTCCATGAAATTTTCTAGCACACAAAGTAAATGTGAAATAATTGCTGAAAGGTAGTTTGTGTGCTGGGAGTGATTCTACAAAGGAGATTTTTATTTTCTGATTTCCGATTTTCTAGTCCTGGCTTCTACTTCTTTTTGAACTCAAGAATAGATGAGGAGCAATGAGTGGTCACAGCAGTAATTTCTGTCAGGAGGAAAGTCTTTCTTTTGTTTACTTGCATCAGACTTTTATTTCTCTTTTAACATTAGAGACCTAGACAGTGTAGAGAAAAATGGCCCTAAAAATCATCTAATTTTGCAGTGTAGCTTCTTGGCCAAATGCTTTTACTCCACTGGCACGCACCTGCCAGACACAATCTGCAGCAGAATTGGAATCATATTAGTAACAGATACAGCTCCAAGTTTCTTCTAAAAGTTGGAGGTGCAAGACTTTGGTAATTTTTAATTTATTTACTCTTGGTACTGTGACAGCATAACAAGAACGGAGAAAGTAGTACAACAGTAAGACTTTTTAAAAAGTAAACCTTATCTATTGCCCCACCATGTTGCAACAGATTTAAAGAAGTAATGCCTGTGGAACAAAGATGATGGAGTGTGGCGGTGGGCAAATTAAGTTTATTAAGTTTGTTATATTAGTCAGCTTTATGTACCAGGTTCAGCCTCGTGGGCATTCCTTTGTTTCCCTCAGTTNNTAGTCACTGTGCCCGGTGCCTGGGTTAGCCGGTGGACAGAGACTCCGAGGTCTCAGGCGGCACCGTGGCAATAGAGCCATAAAAACAACCTTTTGATGAAAAAAAATAGACTCTGTGAAAAACATTGCAATGGTGTTTCATCATTTTTTAAGAGAAATTGTTTGGATGTTTTTTTTCCATATAGAGAAATGGGGAGATTAAAGATTTAACTTAATCCTTTCAGATGCCAATTCACTTGTCATTTCCTATTAAAAATCACAGGATTCTCTTTTCCTGCTTGGGTTTGTAGAAGGTTTTATTATTCACAGCTATGATTGTTCTTGAAACTTAAGTTTTTCTGTCCAGCAGGGTTTAGGATTTTCTCAAGATATATTCTATTGACTAACTCTTTCTTTTCATTTTAGAAATAAAATAATAATGGAAAAAAATTGCATTAGGTGAATAGCTTATGACTCCTGTACATATAAATCTGTAAGGGTGTTAGGTTTATTTTCACATTTTTTTTAAAAAGTTTTTTCCCCAAACACTTGCTGTTTCCACCATCAGTGACAGAAATATTCTGTATACATTTCATAAAGCTTCAACTTTACATCTCTGTAAGGAATATGACCCACAGTTCCCTGTAGATATCACCAATAGATATCCCTTTATGCAGAAAGAGAAGCCCATGAACCTGTAAAGTCTTGACTGACAACGCCACAGTATAAAGGTAACTTTTTCCTTGCCTTTACTTTCCCTACTTCTCTTTACAGAGAAATTATGTTGATTAGGAATGTAAATGTCCTACTAAAATTATTTTTTTCCCTGACATAAAGTAATTTATTTATAAATTAATTTTGCTACTGTATATTCACCACTATATTTGCGCAAAAAAACCCATGAAAAGTTTTGGGAAGAGAGAAGCCAATGAATTCTGCCATGTTTCTTGGCTTGAGCTTGAACTCTGGGCCAAAGGCTGATGTGATTGTGAAGTGCTGAGCAGTTTGGCAGTGAGGAAGAGTCAGTATCAATGAAGCAATGTGAAGAAGGAGTGGTGGGTGTTGGGAGGAAATGGAGAATGGGAAGGAAATGGTGTTTTGCTTAGGTCGGAATTTCACACTAATTATTTCACTGCCCTTTTTGATAGACAAGGTTAGGCACAGGTAAGTATTCCTAGCCAGTTTTCCTCCAGCAAGGAGGGGTTGTTTTGGAGGGGGTAGGGGTTTTTTAGGGAGGGTGGGATTGGGTGGTGCTTTTCTTGTGGTTTTGGTTTTTACTGTTGTTGTTATTGTTCTTGTTTTGACAACATTTATGAACCGATACATAAATGAACACATACAAACAATGCACAACAAAATGCCATTCCCCTTAGTCAATAAATTCATGAGAGGAGGGACATAAACTATGCTCACTTCTAACTGTGAATTCTGTAACCTAGAAGACACATTACTAGTGTTTTAAGATGAAGATACATCATGCAATCATAAAAGTCTGTAATCATAAAAGTCTCTCGGGATATATAAAGGTGGATGTTAGTAGGTATGCAGCATGAGTCAAATCTGACAGATTTTCAGCATAGCTGTATCAATTCATAGCTGTATCAATAGTTTTCTGCTAATAATCTACAAGATCACCCTTCAGGAGGCCTAAGCATCTCAGCATTTTGCCCTTTTTACATTATTATCATAAATATCATCATGCTTGGGATCCACACACAATCCCTCCTTCTATGGATAAAAGTCAATATATTTATCACAAATGGTGTGTTAAAAATGAATTACAGAAGAAAAAACCTCACAAACATTCAACCTAAAATTTACACTTTAAACAATTGATTGCAAGTGTACATAGTTGCCATATTGCAAAATGTAATCAACCATTAGGATGGACTTTGATGGAGAAAGGAGATTTCCTTGAGGTGTAGATTATTGCTGTAAGGAATAGAGACTTAACTAATGTACACTGCATTCATTAAAATCCATGAAACTATGATGATTTTCTTCATCTGAGTATGTGATCTCTCCTATTTCCATGAAGAGATTGAATTCAAGTCCCTCATGAAATAAAAACTCATATGTTTAGAAAGCACTGTCATTGTCCAAGCCAGCAACAACTGCATTATGCTGCTCTATGGATGTGTATTTTCTGTTTATATTTGCTGAATACAGCTAAACCCCTATTATCTAGCTGACTCAAGGGTCCTTTGAAAAATTTAGGCAATTAAAGTTCATTGTAAGCAAAATGTGTTTCTATTTGAGTTTTGAAATTGGAGACGACCAATACATTCAGTTTTCAACAAGTGGACTATTCGATAATCAAAGCTAAAACAATTGAGATTAGCTTTTATCTCCAAGTTGTGTTGAGCCTGTCTGTTTCCTTGTTTGTTTGAAAAAGCATTGAGCTTCATTATTTCTCTCGTCTTTTGGATTGGAATTTTCTGATTCTGTTCTCCTGAGACAGGACAACAGAGTATTGCATACTGCTCACTACATCTCCTTCTGTGACAATCCACTTTAAACAGTCAAAAAAAAATCACAGGCCAATCTGGAATGATTTGCAGGTAAAAGGGAGTGACTGATAAAATTTGATTATTTAATTTTTCTACTGGCATTTTTATAGCAGTGATGTAGCATCTCTCCATACTGTTTCATATTATTCTCTAGTAGTATTTTTCCAAGGTAACTGCTCACCTCAACAGATACTTGTAAATGAGTTAGAACTTAACAAATTGAATGACTGCAACTTTTAACGTAATTTTCTTTTAAATGTTGTGATGGCTTTTAATTTGCTTAATTTGATAAAATTTCATCTAACAACCTGAGTGCTTTCAATGAACTGTAGTTTAAATTATCTGTCCTTCTATTAGGGAGTTACAATAGAAGAATATGTTTTGCTGAAATCTAGTTATAGTTGTTTAAGATTATGTCTGGGTGAAGCTTCCTTGAAGGTAAAAAGAAACAATTTTCACTAGTTCTGAGGAATGTAAAATATACTGCATGTACAGGCATACACATATATACCTTTGTATACATATAGAGACAACTTTACCTAGTCACAAGCTTTCCTATTCTCCTGTCTAAGTCTGGACCTCCCAGACTCATGAGAAACCTGTCTGAGTCTGGACTTTCCAGACTTATCCAGTCTGTATGGACCTTGCCTTCACCCTTCCTGCCTTCTCTGGGAGCTGTGCCACTGGGGGCACAGGGTAATTATTTTTGGAGCAGGTATGAGGAAATGAGGCAGGCTGGCTAGCAGCCAAACCCTTGTCAGAGGTGCCTAAATTGCAGGCAACAACCATGACTCTCTGGGTTGCACCATCTGCTCTCTGATGTCACCTTCTGCTGTAAATTCCCCAAGAAAGCATCCAAAAGCCCTCCTGACCTTGCCAAGGGCAACGTCCTCCTGGTTCCTCTATGCAGGAATCCATTTATATGGAATTGTCCACAGTCACTGCCAGATCCTGTCTCCAGAATTATTCTCCCTTCTTCTAACCTCAACCCTCCCACTGAAAATGTTTTAAAATGGCTGTTTTCATACAATATACTAAGGTTGATCTTGAGCTGGTCATCTAAAGTGATGCTTTGCAGAGTAATCAAAGATGGCAAGTAATAGAATTAAATACTGGACAACACACCAAAACGTAGAAGATCAATGTCAAGCAGGATTGGAGTAGACACTTCTGGTCTTCCACCTTAAAAGTCTTTGTTCCTGTTTAATCCCTTTAATTTTCTTTGGTTTTTTTTCCCACAGAATGAAAAATCCTTTAAACATATTTTTGAGATATTTTAGACATCCAAAGCATGATTCTGTGTCTAGATGATATTAGCAGTTACTGAAGAGGAGTACTTTGATTAGAATAGTGATATTTGGGGACAAGAGAGAACTGAGAGGGAAAAAGGCAGTGTTTCAAACAGTCGTATACTTGTCAACCCTAATAGATTAAAAGATACCTCCCTCACCATCTCTTATCAGAGGACAGAATGTGGTTACTTTTGAAAACAAAACGTAGGCATTAATGAAAAAAAATGCTTCATAAAATTCATATTTTTCTTTCTTATACCTACCATTTCAATTATTGTGGGACCCAGTACATGTAAAACTTTGTATTTTATTCCGATTAATAAACCTATCTTAAGGACATAAAAGATTGTTGGTCAGGAAAAGGCCACATGCGTCGGTAAGACTGAATCCTTTAGATTTGTTTTAACTTCACCTCTCTGCTTTGTAACTATATCATTTAACCCCTTTGTCTATAAAAATGTCTTTCCTGGCTCTTAAACACATTTATTCTGTTTGCCATCTTATTTCATATGTTGCCAAGTAACAAAGACCATTGAAGATAAGTAGGTCATCTCAAAGTCTTCCCTTTTCCAAAGAGAATAAATTTAACCTTTTCTTTTTTTTTTTTTTCTTTCTCTCATAAGAACAAATACTATGAAAATCCAAACCTTTCTTTGACTGTTCTCTCTTACATATTCTCTAGAGCAGGGATATTTTGAGGATGGAAAGAGAATCAGATTTGCTAAAAGACATTAACTATCACTTCCTTTGCATGGAATCTGTCTTTCTGCATGACAGTTTATTCCTTTTTTTTTTTTTTTTTTTTTTTTTTTTTTTTTTCTAACTTTTTTTTTTTTTTTTTTTTTTTTTTATTTTTTTTTTTTTTTTTTTTTTTTTTTTTTTTTTTTTTTTTTTTTTTTTTGTTCCTAACTATCTGCTTGTTTCATTAATGTTTTGATTTGTGATCTTTTTCAGAAGTGTTTCTCTTTTAAGCTTTGATTTGTTTAGGGATTTTTTTTTTCCCAAGTAAAATATATCTCATGGTCAAGAATGACATGATGATAATATATATAGCCTCTCTTTATGGAGAAAAAAAATAGAATTCCATTTTTAAAATTTAATTATTGACATTAAGAAAAAACATATAGGCAAGGCTACCAACCTCTTGCTCTTACTTTGGCATTAGCCCGAGGAAAAAATATTTGATAATTTTCTAATATTCTGTTCAGGCAGGGAGAAGAAAAGATTGTAACCAATTGTTATGATTTATCCCTGGCAAAGGTTCCTGGACTCATTAGTTAGTGTCACTCCTTTCAGTGACTGTGGCTATTTGTAGGACCCCATTTGCGTGAGGAAAGAAACCATATAGGGATTGTACAGACAGTAGGCAGCAAGTCGAATTAGTTGTTTTGGACATGTTGTTCCATAGGAAGGAGTTAAAGAATACATGAGGAGAAGGTGGCAGTCAGAAAGCAGATGTAAGAATTGCTCTGGTGCTGTTAGTCCAGCTACAAAAGCCCACTCATCTGGGGGTGCTGATGAGTAGGTACTGGGTGGCAGATGGAGAAATTCCAGCATGGCTACAGCTCTTCTGGCCCACCCCATGTGCTCAGCAAGATGCTCTGTGGAGCCCATGCCACAGTAATGAAGAGGTGCTGTATCCTGCAACCATCCCCTAAGACAGGTCTCAAGGAACCTTCTTACACGTCATTGCTGTGAGACCAACTTGTGACACCCATGTTTTGCCATCTCCTCCTTATACTGTTCAAACATCCTGGACTTGAACAGTGTAATATAGTCTGGATGGCACAACCATTCTACCTTTAAGAAAAAGAAACAAAAAGTAATTTTTCACTTGGTACTATTTAGCTCCTACTCCAAAACCCTTTAACAGCTAGGACAGCTTACTGCATTGAAATGAACATCCCAAATTACCTGACCTCCTTTGATGCTTAATGCTCTTTAACATTTTCCAGTCATTCTAATAGGAGTGGGCAGTTTTGTATATGGAAATTTTAAGCTCAGGGTTTTAAAGGAGTCTTTTGCTAATATTAAGTGAACTTAGGGTTATTTAAAATCAGAAGACTGGAAAATGCAGTGGCTGTTAGATCCTCTTAACTATCTCTATTTGTTGTCATATTTGTGGATGTCTTTTCATGTTCTAATAGAATTACAGCTATCATTAATAATTTAAATTATAAATGCGGTTTAGTGAGTAAATAGAAGTTCATCCTCCAAGTAGTTCCTTTGACTAATTTATTTGACAAAATCCTCTGTATAACTACCTGAAAGAAGGCTATAGTGCAGTGGCTGTCAGTTTCTTGTCCCAAGTAACAAGCCACACAAGAAGAAATGGCCTCAAGGGAAGGTTTGTTTTGGATACGAGGAAAGATTTTTTCACCCAAAGGGTTGCCAAGCATTGGAACAGGCTGCCCAGGGAAGTGTTTGAGTCACCACATCTGGAGGCTTTAAAAAGACATGGCACTGCAGGCTGCGCACTGTAGATGTGGAACTTAGGGACATGGCTTAGTGGTGGACTTGGCAGTGTTAAGTTTATGGTTAGACTCAATGACTTCTTCCATCCTAAATGATTCTGTTATTCTATAACAGAGGATTTCAAACATGGTGCTTTTCAAATGAAAATGTGTTTTTACCATTCTGTTGGTGGGATTATGGGTTTTACATTACTTTGAAGGATTCAGAATTATGGAGAGGAAATAAGGAAAAGGAAAATGTCTCTAGTTTTTTATAGTTTCTATAAGTAATTAAAAAGGAGAATCTTAAGTTGTCGATGTGTACTAATGAAAAGTACAGAACTAATACAAGGTCTAATAAATTGAAGGGTGGGTAGTTTTTTCCTTACTGAATTTAATAAATCTTTAAATTAATAAATTCTTTTTGCTGTTTCCTTCACTTATCCCTCAAACTGATCAGAAACCACAGAATGTTATCAGCTAAATAAGAGAAACAGTTAATTGCATCTCCTTTGTGTCCTGTATTTTGCTCTGTTCCTTCTGTTATTTCTAGTCTCTGCTGGCCAAAGAATAAGTGAGGTGGTGACTAGCATGTAACAAAATTACTGGAGGACTCAGGAGCTTACCTGAAATGACATTTGTCTCACATTTTTAGCTGGCTAGATTTCAACTAGAAAGAATACATTTAAATATATTTAGTTCTCTTGATATTTGAAGACCAAGGTCTGATTTGCTGAAATTTTTTTATGCAACACTATACTTTTTGTTATGCTAATTATTTCCTTCTAGCTGCTATAGGAGCAACTGTTGTACATTGTACATAGAAAACAGCAGTAAAGGTGCAGCCTTTCTCGTTATCTTCTGCTGATGTTTCTACTACCTCCAGGCCTAAGTTCCATTTCTGACATCCCAGTGGGACCTGATAAAAATGGATACCACAAGGAGAAAAATTAAGGTAAGCATAAAAGCTACCATTCACCAGCTTTTATGCAACATTTGCCAGAATAGTTTGACAATGTGATGCAACTTGCCTTTGGTACAAAAAGGGTGGAACAAATTAATCATTTTAGATTCATGTTGTGCCAAGGATCCTCCTCTGGCTCTGCATACAGGTTTTCATAGAGGTGTAATAGCTACAGGCTGCTTTTGACAGTAGTCTTCATGACAGCAATCCTAGGCTGCCTGACCCACATATTGCCATGCACAGTCCTGTATTTCAGCTGTTGGATCTGTAGCACTCACACTGCACTTCAGCCAAGATAATGCTGCTGATGACCAGGATCCCACCTTGTTCTGCCGCGGGCCAAAGCAGTCCCTGGCAGCCTGTGTCAGCATCATGACAGCCCTTCAGCATCCTCCCCTATTTTGGTGCTTCATTCATAGCTTGTATTTTTTGGCAAAAGATGAGTGAAAAGAAGGTTCATGAAGCTGGCACAAATATTTCACAGATTCCCCAATGTGGAAGCCACAGTTCTTGGGATCACTCTTGTGATCATATGCAAAGGCATCTATGAGATCACCACTAAAACCTTGTCACTGTGACTGGCACAAGTCAGGTCTTTCTTCTGGTCACTACTACACTAAGAGTATGACAAAGTCACTGTTTTTTGATACAAGCTCAAACAACCTCTCCCTAAAGTGAGACAGCTTCATGGCTATTAAGGGCAAGAATCCACAACTCCTAATTGTGGGATTGTGTGGATTTTCAGAAGACATATAGAAGAGAAGTGGGTAGATAATATGAGAAAAAAAGGATGAACATGCATGACAATTTTTGTCTCTACAATGTATCAGTATCATGTATCTAACAGAGCAACCATCCTGGCAAAGAAAAAAAAGGAATGGGTCAAATGGTCATATTTAGTTATTATAAGTTAGTAATCCATTTTTTTGACAAGGGCTGTTAAACTATTAATGGAATTGTGGCTCAATCTTTGCCTAGAAGGCAGTTGTTGACAAGTTTGAAAGCATCAGTCATGCTGTGTTGGGGTCCATCCCAATCTTTTGACAGAAGAGCTGACTTAGTTGTTGTGCAGAGAGAACATGTGATGTTCTGGGAGCAGTTGTCTGGAAAGACACCACAATGCTTTCAGTTCAGGTCAGCACTGGTTTAAGAGACAGCCCTGTGGCACGGCTCAGATGTTCACACAGGCAAACAAACCTTTGCATCATAGCTCCCTGTTAAATTTTCAAACAGTTTGTAAAAGTTGGAAAATACTGATCTGAGGTTTCTGTTTTGTTTGTAAGTAAGGATAGTAAAAAGTTTTAGAAAATTTGTCTCATAATCTTCAGGATCTACCACAAACTTTGCATGGACATGCCTTCAGTGAATAGTCAAACACAGAAGCATGGATGAGGTAAGGATGATGATAATGTGGGGTTTTGGGCTTTTTTAATATCCTTTTCTCTCCCTCGTGCCAGAACTCCCCTTGTTTTCCAACACCAGAAAAATTTAATAGGTGGATTTGTCTATCCAGGCTTTACCATACTCTTGAACATATAGGATATTTTAGATAAAGGGTATTTTATGAAGCTGTGTTAGATAAAGGTGATGAGAAAATGAATTCCACAGTATGCATCATAACGTGAGCTCTTTCATGTTTTCAACCTGTGTCACAAGATGTCTCGAGTTACCATGAGAATAGATCATGTAACAGTTTTAGCAGGCATACAATGATACAATGGAACACAGAGTGTTGTTGCACTTTGTTTAAATTAAACTCTTAAATTGATAGCCATGACTTACCACTGATTTTTGACTACATAAAGTCTTTCATCTGAAAGCCTTTCAACAGCATGGGAGATGATGATATCCTTTTTCTATAGAATGTAGAAATTATATGTAGAGAAGTTAAGAAACTTACCTAATAGACTTAGCGGTAATGCTGGCAATAGAACTCACACCTTCAAGCAGCATGGCCTAATTGGGTTTTGAGTGTCTATACAAGCATCAGTAAGAGAAAGATTTTACTTGAAACGTGTCTCCTAATCCCACATGAATCTAGAAAGCTTCAGCACTTTATATGGATCAAGCCTATGGTCATACTAATCTACCAGCTTTAAAAATTTAATTTGTAAGCAAGATCAACTTTATCACTTCAGCATGCTCAAGCAGCTCAAATCGGAGTGAGCATGAATTTTTACCATAAAGTCCCTAGCAACGCAAGTTTAAGGCTTGTAATGCTAAATAATTCATGTTTCAATTAAGCCCTCAGAATTCTTACATCACCTCACTGTTTGCTGTAAGTATTCTGCTTGAGGTATAGTGACAAACCTACCTTCTTTTATACTGATATTTTCCATTCACTTCTATGAGACAGAATCAGAACTACTGAACTGTAACTATAATCTCTGCATCCATAGTTAGAAGAAATCTGTTTTACTATAACAATTTGAAAGATCCAACAAGGTTGTTGCATAAGATTCTGGTCTTTGCAATGCTCTGAATCTTAAGGAAAGCACAATATACACAGTTATGACAAGTAAAACTAGTACTGTACCCTGAAATTTATTGTTTTACTTTGACAATAGACATACATTATAAGTAGGTTAAGCACCTTTCTCAACGGCAAGGATAAGTGTTTAAAAACCATCCTAAATTTTTAAAAATTTATGTGTTGGAAGGTTTTTTTCCTGAAAGGCTCTAATGGATATTTTCATTTTGTGGCTCATTTGCAGAACACATTCCTTTGTTGTACATGCAAAGTAATCAAGATGCAAGGCCTTACCTCCAATTCCAAATAGATGTTCCAGCAAAACTCAGAGAGCAACTTTAAATCATGTGAGCCACATCTATTCTTCATAGGAGAGTTTTTGGAAATAACCTGTCACAGGATATTTCAAGTTATTGAAAATAGATATATGTTACCCTGGTTCTGAA
The DNA here is from genome assembly GCA_013400215.1 of Cisticola juncidis. Classification (NCBI taxonomy): domain Eukaryota; kingdom Metazoa; phylum Chordata; class Aves; order Passeriformes; family Cisticolidae; genus Cisticola; species Cisticola juncidis. The sequence goes on along the minus strand of VXBR01010273.1, from coordinate 91,345 downwards.
GACCTTTTAAGCCTTCTGTTAAGTTCTTCATATTGGAGTCAGAATTGTTACCTTATCATACTTTCTCCTGTAAACACTGGCCATGTTTTGCTAACTGTCTTTCATTGTTTACATACTTCTAGGTGGGAGGAGAAAGATGATCGACAGTTGGCTGGACCAATGTGGGTTGAGAGGTGGAGTTCCATCCTCCAATCCACAGGCCAGATAGGAAACCTATAAAACTAAGATCTGTAAATAAACCGCTCTCTTTTCTTCCTGCTTCGCTCACCTGCGTGTGCTCGTGTGGTTCTTTCCGTGTCCACGGTGATAGATATCTTCTATTTTTTCTGTATAAATTTTCTTATAGTATCAGGTTTCATGGTGGTCATAGGTTGAATCACCCATCACCATTTCACCAGGTGAAATATCCATTAACACTTGCATTGATTCTAATTTTTGACCAACTGACATGTACTATTTTCCTGGATGACTTCATATTTGATACACAGCATACTCTGTGTTTAGTAAATTCAGCTGATAAGTAAGCACGTGAACAGACAGCACTGATATTGTATTCTGTCTGCAGAATAGTCTTCTGCATTTCACTTTTCAATATTTTTGACTATCACAAAATATTTTTGGCTATCACAAAGATGAAGGCTGAGTGACAGAGGTGACTTATCTTGACAAGGGATGCTGCTGGTTTGCAAAAGACCACAAGGACAAAAAACAAGAGAATCAAGACAGAAGACTTGATTTACATCTTGTTCTACATCCAGTGTAGCGGGAATGATATTTTCCTTTGAAGACACTTCAAGCACAGAACTGTCAATAAGGTATAATTTATCTACAGGAGAAATGGCAGGGTCAGCATTTCAAAGTAAAATTTAATGTAAGTGTTGAGTGAAGTAACAATAACTGTGCTAGTCCCTCATCTATCTTACCATTCATTACAGAATACAGAATATACCAAAATTTTTATATTCTACATTTAGTATCTAGTCATTATATATTATATCCAGCCTCTTTTCCCATTGTACTTGCTTACTTCTACTCAAATCCCAGACAGTCTTGGATATTTTGGTTCTCTGTATTTGGAGTGAGACTGCATAATAAAATCCCCACAGCATTAATTCCTTAGTATGAAGATGATCACACAGAAGTCAATAGGTACATTTAACAAAGTAAGATCCAGTCCATGTGAAAAAAAAAAAAAAAAGGATTATTTCTCTATAAAAATTTCTCCTATAATGGTCATTGATTTCCATTGTCTTAATTTCCAGGAAGATTCTATGCACTTTGATCCATACTCTGCAATCCTACTTGCCTTACATAAAACTTCCAAATGAAGCCTTTCATTCAATAGTCAGGACAATATCATACAGACCAGTATCAAAATAGAAAGACAAAATAACCTTTTTCCTAGACTGTGGGTTCTTTTTTTCATTAGCTGAACAAAAAAGGAAAGATATTTCTAGTATTGAAAAGAAGGTTTAAGTTAAATTGCATTAGAATTGAATATTTTAAAGCAGTAAGTAGCTCATGGATAAAACTAAATAATTTAGTAAATTAATTTTGAGCTCAGGACTCTAAAGTAACAATTTGAATTTTAAAAAAATAATATTTATTAGAGCTTCTTCTTTAAAACATTTCTTTCACAGTGTAAAAGGTAATCTTAGGTCCACTTAACACCTAAAAGACAAGTAGTTTTAATTATGCATATGATGCAGAAGAATCAATTAAGCAACGGAGTAATTGTAATATGACTAAGGTCAAATACAGTGGCAGAATAAGGAATAGAACTCTTTTTCCTTCTGTAGCTACTATACATAAATGAGATGGAAATTAAAAAGTAATTAGGAGAAATATATTGAATTTGTATTCCTAATAGACTACAGGGTTTTGGCTTTCTTTTCTATGCTCTGGCAGAACCCAGGGGACTGATACACATTTGCTGGTAGGTGCAAGAGGTAGCTCAGCTGCAATGCATTGATCTGTGTATCACAGGTTGCAATTGTTCTGTAATTATGCATTTTATTGTGAAAGCATGGCTCATCATACTTTGGCATATTGAGACACATATTTGTGATTTGCTGGAAGCAACTGTGCTCTACAGTATGCAATATTTATGCAAATAAACAACAATTTGATGTGACAAAAAAGATCACACAGCTATTTAAAACAAGCCTATGGTTTTCCTTGTTTTATTCTTGACCAACATTTAATAACCTCGACAAATAAAAATGTGCAGTTAATATTGCTTTTTTCTTAATTGTGAGGTGAAAGCAGGGATTAAGTTTCAGCTTTCTCATCTTTCTCATTTACTCGACAAAATTTGCCTAAAATGTCCAATATTTTTGTATTAAAAAAAAAAAAAAAAGTGCAGTGCTAATCACCTGGAGCTACCTTGTGTACTCATAACAATGGCATTTCTATATGTGGTTTAGTACACATAAATATATTTAACAGATTATCACAGTCATATGCTTGATTACAGATGATGCATGGTAACTTCTACCACGTGTTTTTCCCTACACATACTTGAGCTTTCAGGCAGGTAATCTGCTTTCAGGCAGGAATGGTAATGAATACTGAGCATTATCAGGTTTCCTGTTCTTTTCTGGTCTAAAATGCTGTGGTAAGAGATTCTGAGCCATGTTAGGACTATGCACACTATGGATATCACCTTCCCCTTCCCCTTTGCCCCCGACACTTTAATTCTTTTGGAAAGACCAGTCACCATCAAACAAGTGCATTGAAGGAAGCAAGGCAAAAGAGAAAAGGTGAAAACAGCTATTTTCCATAGTTTTTGACTTCCACTTAGGATAACCCAGAAAGCAGAGGTTTTTAGAAAAATATGAAAAGTTTGCATAAGAAAAGGTTTTTTTCATATTCTATTATTTTTCTTTTCTTTTTCCTCAGTCAAATGAAGAAAAAGAAGTTAAATTACAAAACTAAGCTCTAAATAAAAGCATTTTTTTTCATTTGCAATTGAAAATGTTTGTGTTCTAAAAATACTATTCAAAATGAAATGCTCATTTCAAACAAGTCTAAATAGAAATGTATACAATTTCATAAATTACTTTTCCACATGGAAAACTTCAGTTTATAACAGGGATTAACATTTAAGCCTCCAGTCTGGATATGGGCTGGTGTTTGGATCTGCTAGAGGCTCCATTAAAGAATTATTTTCCTTGGGTGATAACTGCTGCATTTTGTGCATGTGGAATATCCTACTCATCTACATACTTGCAGGAAAGTTGAAAACTTCTTCCATCCCTTTACAACTACTTTGTGACCAGAGCCTTGCAATTCCAAATACAATGTAGTTATGAACAAGCACTAAATAGTACAATTTAACCATGTTTGCCTAAGAGGAAAAGTGAGAAAGAAAGGAGTCTGCATGTAGTAAACTGCTAATTCATAGAAAAATTAGAAAAGGAAAAAAATAATAAAATTATTATAATTGGACTAGTAACAAAGTTCATACTGTCATGATATGAAAAGTGCATCTTTGGAGGAGATGTAATATCTTGCATGAAAAAGTTATATCATCCAATATGACACTGCTGTGATTCCACCCTGGCCTAGACAGAGTAGATCATCAACAATTATAGGATGCTGCAATTTCCTGAAGTTCTTTAATTAAAATGTATTCATCTTGTCATTTAAAGGATTTCAGTGTCAAAGACCTTAGAAAGTGAAAAACTGTGATAGACTTATAAAATGTGCTGTTAGAAGAGGAGATAATCCTTAGCAGATAAAATTTTTAAGGCTGAAATATTAACACATTATTAAATGTGATTATTGTATTATTTGAAAAGTGAAAGATTGATTTAGGGATTACAAAACTAATGATAATATTTTAGAACTCTTTCTTTTCCTAGCATCTGATAGAAGGAAATTATCTCTTGCTTTCCATGTCACAAAAGACTATGAAATACCCCAAAATGTGGAACACTTCTGCTCAGAAAAAGTAGACTAAACTAAGCATAAATGTTGAACCATCCCCAGTACAGAAACTAATTTTCTTGCCTTTCTATTTCTGATTGTAATGCTTTCTAACAGCCAAGTGCCAATAATAGATTTTTTGAGTGCTTCTTGTAAATAGAAAGGGTCCAAATTTATAAATTTTAATCTCACGAGCTCAGAGCAGTGTACAGACTGGTTTTGGTCAATTTATGCTGCATTTGTTCATGGAAGTAGTAGATAGGTGTCCATTAGTCTTTGTAATCTAATGTTTTGTTCCATTTGAGAGGAATACATAGGTAAAGTCAATATTTTAAAAAGGCAGGGAATAAAACTATTAACATTAAGAAAAAGAATGCTGACTAAAACATATCAAGGAATTTGTGAATTTGTAATTTTTTTTCTAATGGATTTTGTTTGTGCAAAATGTCTTTTATGATTTTAATCAAAGTTTCTTGGTATCCAGAATTGTATAGCTGTAGAGACAATTTACCATTAGCGTTTATGATTAGCAAAAGAGCACTTGGTACAATGTTGAAAAGTAATGGTGCTAGCAGGGAAGAAAAAGTTTCATGAAACAAGGATGTAGAAGCATGCTGTGATAACTCTTAGGGGGCTAGTTCTCATTCAACAGAATCTGGCCACTCCAAAGGAGGCTGCTATGGATCAAAAACCTATTTAAGTCAAGCAAAATGTTTCTAGTCACTCAGTGGGAATTAAGCAAGTCTGTGGGAATCCAAACAAGTAGATATGTATGTTTTGATGTGTGCTGCAAACTCCTACTGAAATCTCCAGAAATCTCTACTATTGAAGTAAGACAGAAAATCAGTCATGTTTAATGCAAGATTTGTACTGCAGTTTGTGAAAGCCTGATATTTTTTTTTTTTTTTTTTTTAAACTGGGCACAGGAAAGAATATTTTCTCAGAAATAAAATGCATGAAAATCCTTTTAATACCCATGTTTTATAGTGTGCTGAAATAGACACGGGAATGTTCAAGTAGCAAAGCTGTGATTATAATTTGATTGTTTTATTTATTTCCTTAAAAAATTACTAAACTACCAGCACTGACATGCCCTAATGTCACAGTTATGACCAAGGTCAATTAAGTCACTTGAGGTGAGTGTTGCTGTGAGCCCTCGGCTTCCTTTGCCACATGGTCCAGATGCTGTGAGTGCCAGTGGCGTGGTGGTCCCAAGTGTTAGCACAGACAAGGTGACAATACAGGGTCATGGAGAAGATGTCCACAGATCAGTTTAAGCCACCCATATAACAGTAGCAGAAATAAAAGGTAGGAAGTACGACTGTTGCAAAGGATTACCTGAGATCTTTGTGGAAGGAGCAATTTCAATCATACGAGTTCAGTGGAGTGTGAGACCTCCAACAGCAGGCATAACTCCTACAGGAATACAGACATTAAGTGTCCCTTTGGAAAAAAATTTAGTCTGGTTCCTTTCACACTGCTGTCTTTATACAGATAAATGCCTGTGCTTATGAGAGAGACTGGCTACATGTTGCTAGAAGTGCTGATTGGGTGCTCCCTGTTTCATCCTCAGCAATGTGAAGACCAGACATAAGGTCAGTGATTGGCTGAGATGAAAACACCATCAGAACTATTCACTGTAAAATGTGGGACTCACTGTATACCCACAGCATATTGTTTGTACAGAAACCTTCACAGCAATATATAAAATAACTCCATACAATGTCAAACACATATCTGTTACTTTGGTGTGATCTCAGGGTTTTTCTTGTGTGTCTTCAAGTTAATCACTTGCTGTGTTTTGCATTTGTATGAACAATAATTTTTGCTCTGTCTGCATAAGTGCTCAGTTCCTTCTCTTATATTTTCCAGCACTGTGAATTTAATTACTCCTCATCTTGAAGTAATTTCTGATTTATCCTGTTAGCTCTGCTCCATGTTGGTCTCTCATGAGCTTAAAAGTGCATGGATTCAACTACGTCGCTCCAATACCACATCAAGCAATTCAGCAGCATAGGCAATGCTTGACTATAGAACACAGTTGCATGTTTAAAGAATAATATTACTTTTACTTATTTAATAAGACTTTTTTTCGCTGTGTGAGGAATTTGTATTTCCTCTCTGTCTGAATGAGTACTTTTAAATATTATTTTTGGTTAATGGGAAACAAAGCATGCAAATCCAGTTGCTAACACAGTATTCATTCCAGGAAAATATGAGGCAGTGAACTGTATTGAATAGGAAAGGAGCAAGCATGTGTTATGTGCATGTTGGGATACCAGAGGTTCATTCCCTCAAGACAATATGAATTCTCTTGCTTTTCAGTGAGTCAACACAGCAATTGTGCACTGCCCTCAGGGTATGCAATGCTCTGCTCATTGGGGCAGAAATAATTTTTTTCATTCATGTTATTCTTAGCAGCCCTCTTTCTTAGCCTCTCAAAGGGAGGCATCCCTGGGCATCACTGGGGACAGGACTATACAGCTGGATGAGTACTGTTCTACCAAACACAAGAAATAGCAGCACTTGTTCCAAAAATAATAGGGTACCTTAAAAGAGTGTGAAACAATCTTTTCTAAAATATTATGACTCCAGGAGCTGGGTCAGCATGATGCAAGGAGACAGTGATTTGTAGAACTGTAAAAAACCTCAGTGAAATCTCAGAAATTGCTATTCCTCACTCATGTGGGGTGGGCACTGGAGGTCTTGTAGGCCGACTTCCAGTCTGACATGCTTTTGCCTGGGATTTCAGATTTTGCCTCAGATTGTCATCTTCCTGTCATGTTGCTTGTGGTTGCCTAAGCAGCCTGAAAGTCTTTGTTTCATGAAGCATGAAACTCCATTTGTAAGTGGTGAAGTCCAAAGGGAAAAAGTGATAGATAACTTAAAATGCTGTGTTTAGTCTACTGGAAAAAAACATCTATGCAGCAATTTTTTAATGAAATAATTTTTGATTAGACTAGGGCTATGCAGTGCATACCATGCACTTTTCTATGAAGCTAGAAAAACAGCTTTAAAAAGGTTCTGAAAGTTAATATCTTCAGTTGGGCATAAATGAAGGTTTGATTGTGGGGTTTTTTGTTGATGGTTTTGTCCTTTTATGAATAATTGTTCAGAAGAAAGATTATAGTAAACTGAGCTTTGGAAATAGAACTTTTGATTTGAATCTTGAAAATATAAGTTTTTCTTCTTTCTCTGCTTTTCATCTTTTAACTGTTTGACATCCTATATAGCTAAAAAGAATCAGTTTCTCTGGGGGACATTATAGAGTGAGTATAGGAAACAGAACAATGAGAGTTGTAGAATTTGTCCTATAACCATGAGTTTCCAAGTTCTGTAGTTCTCTCTAACGATGTGTGTGTGCTTTTCAATCTCAGCAATCAGCATGTCTTGAGCTTCAGTCATTTTTATAGCTGTATCCCTGAATTCATCTGTCCACACAATTTCCATCTCCTATTAGTCACTTGCAAATATGTGGGGATCCTGCAACTGGGTGAATTTGGAAAGGAATCACACAAACCTGAAGAGCAGGATGAGTCAGTCATTGATGTTCTGTTTATTCAAGGGCCATGTATGGTTTTCAGTCAGATAAAATAAATCAGCTAGGGGTTTTTAGGCTGGATCTGTAATGATTCATTTTTTACACTCTGCTATAGCAGAGGTCTTAATTTAGGAATACCTTAACAGAATCTCAGAGCTTAGTTCCACCATGTGATGGGCCTACTCCTAGCTGGTATGTTCAGAAAGCTGGCAACAAACTGGGAATTGCAGCTGAAGTAATGCCTGTAGCAAAGGAAATCAAGAGATTTGCTGGAGGTTTTATCAGTTTTCATCAGGAGGAAGAGCATATCTAGCTCCACATAAGTACAAGGCACGTGTACTTTTCTGTGCATAAGCCCTGACTATGCTGCAAAATTGTTCATATGCTCTGACAAAGTACGGCAAGGGGAAGCTTCTGGTACCCTGCCCTGCACACACCCTGTTGCCTTCATATTGCACTGTTATACGTTAACCTTATTTGCAAAATTTGGTTAGGCCATTTTGAAATTCATCTAATTATTTGCAACTCTTTTTCTGTCCAGTCATCTTGGTTAGATAAATGATTTCCCACCTTAAAAGTTTTCCTACTTTTTTTCTCTTTCAATCCTCCAAAAACAAAGACTTTGGAATGTTAACTTGAAAAACAAACAAACAAAAAAACCCAATCCCCCCCTACTCCACCAAAAATATTGCAGATGTGTGGTGTGAAAACAGTATTAAATTTAACAAATTAGAAGTCAAAAAGGTCTTCTGTTAGACACAAACCCTTTCTGAACATCCTGTTCAGCTGTTCAGTTAAGAGAAATACACTTGTCTGGGTTCTTGTGTATTTTTTCATCCATAAAGGTGAAGAGATGCTTTGGAAGTAATCTTTTTGACATGAATCAGGCTTTTCTTTTACTCTGATTTTCAAATAAATAGCCAATTACTATAGAACAATGAAACGAATTATTTCAAGTGAAAAAATAAAATCTAGAAAATATAAATTGTTGCTCATCCCTTACTGATGATTCCTGAACATGCCATTTTTTTCTTAATAATATGAGAGCTTTTTTTGAAACATATTTATTCTGAATAATTTCAGGTATTAGCTTCCTCAGTCTTATGTTTTTCATGTTTCTCTCCTTACTAGCACACTTCTTTCCAAAGCTTTCAAATACTGATTTACAAATAATGACCAAAAAAAT
>VXBR01010273.1:70280-82361 GCA_013400215.1 Cisticola juncidis | reverse complement strand
AAAATAAAAATAAAATAAAAAAAAAAAAAAAATTAAAAGCAATAGCTGAATAGCTACCAGGTGGTTACACTTGAGAGGAAGGGAAAAATCTCTTAAACTGGCTATTACTGAACTTCTTCAGTTAATTGGAAGATGTTAAAATTCATGCAATTTGGCTCTTGAAATGCATGTGAAGTAGTTACCAGAATGGTGTAAATATTTATAATTGCATTTTCTGAAAGTGGTTAGAGTAAGAAACAACAAAATTTGTGAATTCTGAGTAAAAATATATTTGAATAAGTTTATGGAACATGTGGATTCAAGAACATGAACAGAAATGACATTCAGTCATTAAAAAAGTAAGATTCACATAAAAAAATCTGTTTTTTCTGTTTTTTGTTGGTTGAATACAAAGAGAGTTTTTAATTTCATCCACATCTTCCTTAAGTATCTTTTAATTTGAAAATATATATTTTAAGGTCCACAGGTTATTTGGAAATCTGTTTGCTCTTTAAAATCCTGTCTTAAAAGGTGTTTTGTTTTCAGATATCCTTTACAGATATTTCTTTTATTTTCCAAAACAAAGCTTAGCCTATATAAGACAGAAAGAAATGAACATGCATACTCTTAAGTATATTTTATATACTTGTACAGAAACAAACTGTAGCAAAAGCAAAGAATTAAAACATACCTGTATAATCTTATATCTGATATAGATAAACAAACACCCCAATTTTATGTATACTTAGCAATTTTCTGTTCAGGAATACCTACTCAAGACAAATTCATGGGTTCTTTGAACAGTTATAGAGCCATTTGTTTAGTTTATTTCCACTGCTAGTTGTTTTATCCAGATGGGATAACAAAAGTCGTGTAGTTTGTAGGTTATTCTGAGGAGAGACAGGACAGCTAGGAACATGACACTGGTCTCAGTTTCCTTGGTAGAGGTCCAGCTCACACAACGTGCTTTTAATATGTTTGCTTATCTTATTTTTACACATTTTTAAAACTAAAACAGTAACATCATGAAAGCTAAAAAACTGTGTTTTAAGGAATCCCAATGCTTTTTCACTGCATAAATGACCAAAAATTAAAACCAAAACCAAAACAAACACAACCAAACAAAAACCACACAAAACCCCCCAAATCCAACCAACTCAAACCTTGCATACAAGGTTTAGTTTAATAAGCTTGCATTTTAGTACAATTATAACACCTACAATGAACATCTAGAAAACAGGAATTATGGAGTTGTGTCACCAGTGGTGGGAGACTCCAAGATGGGACCACCCAGGAGTGCCAGAATGGAACAGGGACAGGAATGATGAGGGCAATCCAAAAAATAACTTTAACAAAGGAGGAAAAAAAGTGTAATCCATACACAGTATGGGGATAATCCTCCAAGACCCCAACAATGGAGTGAACATAACAATATATACTAAACCATGAACCAAGGAATAACAAGAACTCAGAACATCACCTTATATAAAAAGTACTGTTAACCAATCATAAACAAGAACTCGAAACATAACCTTATTTGGCACGAATATATTTACATAACCCTTCCCACGATTCCCTTCTACTCACCATAACCTAACTAGATGATTCCTTTTTTAACATCCTGCTTCCCTTAAAGGCCTTAAATTGATGCCTTTGTTAATGAAGACTAGCTCACTATCTATCCCAACCCCAACAGGGGTGCAATAAGAATTAATTTTCAATTTTAACAACAGTCTACCATGCTTAGTAAACTGTAACATAGCACAGTTTATCTATTATCATCTTCTATTTTTTACGCAGCAAGATGTTCAAATTTTTTCTACTTTTTTCTAAGTGCATTCATTAAAAAATCCTTGGTATGGCATTGTAAAGTATGTGTATACATATATTTCAACCCAAATAGTGCAGCAAACTTCAGAAAAAACTGTGAAAGTATGGATTGATGCTGTGAGCCACTCCCACCTTCAGCCATTCTGGCATAGTGATACTTTTGGCATTCTGCTTGAGACAGATTTTCAGCATCTGCTCTGCTGAAAAATCACACTCAAATGAGTTTTACAGAAATGTGTGTTTAGAATCAGCAGTATACTGATTTCTGTGCATTTTTAAGATAAATCAGCCCCCCGCCACAATGCTTCATAGCCAAACCTTCTGTATATTACAATAAATCTGTGTACATTATCTATCACGCCTTTTGGGGGAAAAAAAGGAAAACAGCCTATCCTGAAACTAGGATTGATGTATGCAATTATAAACAGTCACAGCTTGATAATATACTAGTCTTGCGATTTCAATTTAATTTCTCATTGACAAAAGAGTAAATTATACCAATTTTCTTTGTCACTGAACACTCTTATTTTTTGGAAAAAAATCTGCCTACCAAAAAAATAGATTTCACACTTATGTACATATACAAATACTCTTCCAATCTGAAGTTATTCCACCCATGAAAACCTACTGTCAACAACAACAACAACAAATCAATAGAATGGTAAAAAACTGTAAGAAGGACCATTCAGGACACGTAAAGGTGCACATTTTCCAAGTAATATGTGATATTTTAAGGTGGATACCTACATGTGTCAATAAATTAGTGTAAGATATATAGGTTCAGAATATAGTGTTTTTTCCATTTGTTTAGAAGAGAGTAGTAAGTTCTCTTAAAAAAAAAGGTAATTAATCTTAGTTGCAGTTTATGACACTCAAAGGAGAAAAGCAAAATTTAACACTAAAAATCAATATACAGGTGATCTTTAACTGTTCCCCTGCTGTAAATAGTGTAAAATATGTATATTTCTTCATATATATAGGTATGTATATGTATATGTATATGTGAATGTATATGTGAATGTATATGTAAATGTATGTATATATGTGTGTGTGCATATATATCATGCAAGAAATTATAACATATAAAAATTGCTGATAAAATTTGATTGTTTTACAATCTATTTTTTGCAGAGATAGGAGAAAATTAAATCTTTGTAGCCATATTAAGGTCAAACTGTTAGAAACAGCTGAAATTTTTAATACATTTCAGTGCATTTATTTCCAAATATGTTTAAGGCACATACAGAAGAGCAGTACAGGAAGTCCTTTGTGCAAGAAACACCTGCTTTTTACTGTTCAGATGACCCCAAACACAGGCTATTTTTGCAGAAGTGGAATCAACAATTAACTGTCTCTATACAGCTATCAAAAATCATACACCTGAACTGGCTACATTGTCTATTTCTAGAAGCCTTTTTTTTTTTTTTTACTAATATTTTCAGATTAAGGTAGTATCACATGTGAGCAGAATGCTTCCAAATAAGCATGCTGAAATCCAGCCCTGCCATCACCAAACTTTGCCCCAGAATTTGAGGAAATTGAAATTCCACTAGAGCTTTGGTCTTGCTTCTGTAAGAAAATGTCAAAACTATTAATATTACACCTTTCTTTACAATTTCAGATCTAATAGATATAATTCATACTTCAACTGATGCCAGGGAAATCCATAATTAGTCAAAACTCAATGATTCCTTTGGATGTCCATTAAGTTCACAAAAACTCACATTATTAAATTACATGAAATTCACAAATTAATAGGTTTTGTATATTTAAATAGGAAGAGAAATGAAAAAAATACACATCTAAATCTTCTGCTGTTGACTTAGTTGTAATGGAAATGTATTTATGTCACTATAAAAGTAACAAATACTCTGCTGAAACAATTTCTGTGAAAAATGAAAATTAGAAACAATTATGTCTTTCTTTTTTTCAATCAGTGCTTATTAATTGGCATTAATAGAAACTGTGTGCACACTAAGAATAGTGATTAAATCCCTACACAACATAATGGCAGCAGAGCTTAGCAATAAAAGCAGTTTTAAATGAAAACTTGAAGAATATTACTCCTACACTGAATGGTTATTAAAAGCATGTTAAGAAAAATATTTGCATATTTTTCCACTGATTAGTAAGACAATAAAATAATAAAAATAAATTGAAATTTTGTTTTTTTCTCTCAAATAGCACTAGGCTTTTCTTGAAGACAAATAAGCGTATTTTAAATAATCAACAGTGCACTATAAGTATCAGCAAAAATCTACTCAGTAGCAAAAGAAGGTCAGAGGCAAACAGCACAAAGCTGCTTCTTCTGTAGACTGTTCCTCAGCAGCATTTTTTTCCTTTATGTCACAGTTGCTTTGGTGATCTAGCTCTGTAGTTTCGTGGGAAACCTCACATCCTGCCACTCCTGCTTTCCCCTACACTTTTCCAAAATTAGAGAAAATTAGGAAAGAAATACAACTGTAAGCTCTTTAGCAAATTCATATCTGTATCAGAGGAAAAACAATTTTCTACCTGTATCCTTTGCACTTTGTTATTAGCACCAGGCATGTTCATGTATAATGGCATTTTCAAGGCCAGACCTGCAGCACATGCAATTTTTGTAGGGCTGCTAATTGCAAAACTTCGGGGAAAATGAAACTGATTATATACAATACTATACAGAGTAAAAAATTTAGATTTTTATGGTGGCACTGCTGTGCTAAACCCAGGGACACCTGTGGGGTTAATAGTTCTTACTGTAAGTCATAGGGGAAGCACCTGCAGTTTCTCAGTGGAAAGATGAAGTCTTGCAAATATGAGGTAACAAATGTATCAGGGTTGGGGCAGCCCCAGGAATTTGCTTTGGACAGGGATGAGAATGCACCTTTGTCTTTTCACAAAATTACTGTTTCACCTTGGAAGAGACACAATTAATGATTTCATAAGTTTGGGTTTTTACATCCACTGCATGCTGCAAAGCACTGCAGTTACTTTTGCTCAGACCTAAAAATCCCCTAAACTTTGAAAAGCATTCACTTGCTAGATTTCAGGAAGAGATTAATGCCTGTGAAAAGGCAGTTCCATTGGAAAGCATGGCATAGCTAAACAGTACCTTGTTCTGTAGGTCAGCACATCTTCTTTTGCAGTGGTTACTATCTGTGTAGCACTTTTCATCCTAAAAAGATTGAAAATATAAAAATCCTGCCTGACCTGCTATGAGCTAAGCAAACATTGTTAATCTTATTAATGGAAAAACTGCACAGCTGGGTTATTCTTGGTCATACTAAAGTTGGTAAGACACAATTTCACATATGGAATGTAAAAGGTCTGTTCACATGTGATGTTTGCACCACTTTCACCATATAAACTACCAGCTCTAGGATGGGTATAGGTGAACTGGTATAAAAATGTCTGCTGGAATAGCTTATTCACATTTGATGACTGTGGCAGGAAAACTGTGATAGTAATACAGCAGAATCCATTCCACTATCTGTACTGACTGCACTGTTCTTTGGTTAGGAAGAAATTGTACTCAACTATAACAACTTTGTAAATGCAGAGACGTATGTAGACATGACCCTTAAGGGAAAAAGAAAACCCAAAACATAGTAATGAAAATGTTAGACAGCTTTCATACTTTCCTATCTTTATTATTTTTTTTGCTAACAATCTAACAACACTTTGTTGTAATGTGTGCTGTGTCTGACTGTGTCTGCACTTTTATACATTTTAGAATAAGCAGGTAAGGGCACAACTGAGCCAGTTTCACGCAATTCTTTGACTGTGTTTGAACAAGAAATCTGTGTTGGTGGGTAGAAAATACATTTGGGGATTCTGTTTCTCCAGCCTCAAGTAACCAGAAAATAGTGGCCATGAGCTACCTCCAAGTTGCAAGTAACAGTTCCAATTGCAAATAATGTGTTTTGGGGAACTATGGGTAGCTCTAAACAGTTTATATAAGTATTAGACCAGAGCTAGAAAAAAAGGCCAGGAAGGATTTTAATAGATGCTTTGATTCAGCCTGCAAGGACAAGGCAGACATGACAATATATTTCAGAACAACTCTCCTGCTTGCCCATATTATTCTCAAATTACAAAGGAGAGGAGTAACCTTCTGTACAGACTATGACTTGTCTTAGGTTGCAATGCAAGATGTAACCAGAAGTATGTATTCTATCACCATCTGTTGAAATCAGGTGGAGTAGTGTTCTTTATCTCTTCTCTGGGGGAAGAGGTGTCAGGGGTGAGGGATTAGAGTGAGGAATATCCTCTGTTTATAGGCCAGTTGTTAAAATCAGGTGGAGTAGTTTTGTTTATCTCTTCCAAGACCCATCTTCCACCCATGGAGACATCTTCTGTTAATGGGCCATTGAGTCTCACTGCATGACTGATAAATTTAGACTGGACCCATCTACCCCACCACTGGAACTTCAGAGGAAAACTACACCCTCCTACAGGATCATTGCTTCAACAGAATTACATCTGTCACTCCAGGAGGATTGTAGCCACAATTTAATTGGACTGCTACTAATACCCTGACCCACAGGGTGTCAGGTTGTATTCTGACTCTGCCAATATTTTTTGTTTATTTTGTACTACTGCATTTTTATTTTAGTTTTCCTAGTAAAAAAATGTTATTCCTATTCCCATATCTTTGACTGAGAGCCTCTTAATTTCAAAATTATAATAATTCAGAGACAGTGTGTTTACATCGTCGATTTCTAGGGTCCTGCCTTCCTCAGCAGACATCTGGCTTTTCAAACCAAGACAGACTCTTTTGCTTTTAAATACACCTTGATATCAGCAATATATTTCTTGATAAGGTGAAGGTGGGAGACTTTTATACTGCAACTAATTTGCAGGTCATGTGGATACGCTGGCATGATGGACTCGTCTGGATCTGCTCAAACCAAGTCCAGCTTCCTCAAATCCCATGCCTCTTCTCTGCCTTTTGATGGGAATCCAGCTGGGGGAGCCAAGAGGCAGGCATTTGGGATACTTCCAGACCTTGCCCTGGCATGCAATCATGCACTGCTGTTCGACAGTTTGAATATAAACCTAATGGCCCAGGATCCAGCAAAATATCTAAACCCTGCATCTCAGAAGTCACAGTTCCACATGGTTCCACAGTTGGCAGGTAGTCTCAAAAGTCTCTATGTTGAAGGTAAATTCTTTCTAAATGGAACCATTTTCCTAGAAAGAGCTATACCACTTGTCGTTTTGCCTTATGTCAGTGCTATTGCAATTTTATTATTAGAACTGCATGAAAAAGTAAAATTTAGTTTCAAAGCTAAGAATATTATTAAAATGTTCCTAGGTATATATATTTTAACTCTGAATAGACAGCTAACTGAAGAACCATGTCCAGTTTCCACAGCCTCATTTGGGAATTTAATTTTGCTTGAATTTGGATTGTTTCAGAGTTCTTTTCCACTGTGGTAATAATAGAGGATATCACAAATGAGAACTGCTTTTTTCTTACTCTTAAACATTTCCATTAATCATTCTGTTCTCTAGTAGCATGAATATTTAGTGGTCAGAAGTATTTTTTAAGACAGTGACATGTCTGAAAACCATTATAAACTTTAACTTTTGAACAGTAATGATGTTCAATATGAAGATTGTTCATGACAAGAAGATGAACATTCATGACAAATTCTCCTTGAAGAGCAGCCACCTTTGATAGAACAAATTTCTCTGCCCTTTTCTAGTATTTGAATTACATGTTGCTTTCACTTTTTGTCATATCTAGATGTCAACCAGTTGGCTGCAGCCCAGTTTCTATTAGCAGTTTTCTGTATTTTGTTAAGTCAGTTTCTCAGCAAAATTTCCTGGATGATTGAATCCTCACAAGAAAGGAGGAAAAAAAATGCATATTTCAAATAATCCGGTTCCCCTTCTGTAAAGTAAAGCAGCTCATGTTCTGTTAATCAGGACAGCAGAGTGCTACAATAGATTCTTTCTTACCACTTTGCTTACTGAACATCAGCTACTGCCTCAAGCTCGCCTTCAGAGAATTGAATAGAGCAGGAAGAACTCCAAGAGGAAGGCTGTAGCAAGACAAGATTGCTTAAACTTGGTAGTGGTAGTGCGACTGGGAACAGAAATGTGGCCCTTAAAATCAATTTTCATCTAAAAGGTGTCATCGGTTGCTCACATCTGCATGGAGCTAATGGACTGATACAAAAACAAGTTCAGAAGTCAATAACAGCAGGATTTGTCTTTTTTGCTTTCAAATCTAGATGTCAGGTAAAATAACCCTGAAACATGAAATAAAGAATTTGCTTTGGAAATAAATTGT
The DNA here is from genome assembly GCA_013400215.1 of Cisticola juncidis. NCBI lineage: Eukaryota > Metazoa > Chordata > Aves > Passeriformes > Cisticolidae > Cisticola > Cisticola juncidis. Next base: position 74,269 of record VXBR01010273.1, on the reverse strand, counting down.
GCTCTTCCAGACATATGAAATAGTCCTGTTCCAATGACTTTTTTTTCCATCTTTTTTCCCATTTACTGAACCATTTTATCAAACTTTTATGTTTAATGAATACAAAAACAAACAACAGAGAAAGATGAAATAAAATTATCTCCGAGTGTAAAAAACCTACCCGACTATAAAATTCAAGCCCTGGAACTTATCCTATTGAAAGCAAGCTTGTTCAGATCTCTATGCTGCCTAGATTTATTACCTCAATGCAAGACCATTACAGTCTTTTTTTTTTTTTTTTTTCATGTGTTTTACTCCTCCAAATGGATTGTTTCCTGTTGTTTGTGTATATGTACTGAGGCAGCCAAGTTTGCTTGATCTGACTTTCAGGCAGTTGTTGAATACATGATGCTCTCCTTCCCACTAAAAAGCTGTAGTTATAAGAAACAAATATGCTTATTTCAGGGTTCATAGTGATATCAGACTGCACATTTCAGCAACTATTTAGGTTTTTTTAGAACTTTCATTCTCCTCTGAGTTTTTCCTAGAATAATAAAATGCAGTTTAATTGCAAAGCATGTCTGAAAATCCAGAGTGTAAAAAATATATGTGCCATTTATACAGTAGACTAGCATTATAAAATTATTCTGATTTTCTTTTTCAAATCAGGAAAACCACATCAGTACTAGAAAATGGCCTTTTAGAATGGCAGCCCAAATTTTTCACTTTTTCACTTTTTCATTTTTTCACAGCACCAGTATTCTTCCTATTGGTGAGGAAGTCAATGAGATTTCAGCACTCTAGACTCCTGAAATTCAAGGGGATTTTTAATCTATTAGTTGAAATGTGCAGTGCTTTGATTCTGAAAATTTATATAGTAATAACATATCTTACCTATCTTGCAAAACAGTCTATTTCCGTAGAATCACAGAATGGCATAAGTTTGAGGTGACCCTAAACATCATCTCGTTTTAACCCCCTTGCCAGGGTCAAAGACAGCTTCCACTATGTCAGGTTTCTCAAAGCCCTATCCAACCTGGGCCTAATTTTTCTCATACCCAGTGTAAAAAAAAAAAAAAAAAAATTTCCAAACCCATTTGGAAATCTTTCCACCCTTCACCTGAGGGAAACTCAGAAACAGAAGAAAATATTTGTTGAGTAGTTTTGAGGTTCTATTTTGGTTGGTTGGTTGGTTGGATTTTAGTATTTTGATGTTTGTTTGGTTTTTGTTGGGTTGGTTTTTTTTGTTTGTTTTTTTTTTGCAGGAGAGGACTTTGAAATTTAGAGAAATGCAGAACCATTCATAAAATAAGAAAATAATTCCAACTAACCTGTGTTCCTCTGTGGAATAGGTATTTCAAAGTGGTTGGACTGCAGATCAGAAAGGAAGATCTTTTTTGAGAAAAAGACTTCATGCTAAGCAAAAGATGCAAGCAGCAATCCTACAAATATAATTAGCAGTTATGCAGAAACAAGTCTATCTAACTGATATCCTACTAATGAAAGGGAAAAACTCTTGAAAATATTTAGCATTGAGTTCACATTATTCTTGTACCTGTAATCTCATTGAGTAATTATTGCAAATTATAAGATATATATAACTATACTTACCTAAATTTTAAAATATAAAACATAAATTGAATCCCTTCAAATACAGACATAGACGATAGACTTTTTTTTTCATTGGAATTGATCATTCCAGGTTTTTTCGATAAACATTACATGCTGAAGTTTTCTAGAGATTGTCAATGCAAAGTGGTGAAATGTTTACAGCAACTTGGCTCTTCTCTACCCCTGAAAAGTTTATAAGACATGTTCCTTATAACAGCAGAATATTACAGTGTGCAAAAGAGGTATTAGACAGACAAAGAGAGGTAGAGCAAGTGAGCCGTCATTCTTGGAAGAGTTTTTTTCATTTTCTTTCCTTAAATCTATTCAGGAATGAAAGAAGCTTTAGCTCCTCCTAGGTCCTTAGGAGGCAAGAGTCAGGAGTCAGCTGGTATGAAAAATCGGATGACATACAGAGGGGGACACATCTTGGTTTCTGCACAGTGGCTGATGAGCAGTGGATGCTTTTCTATTTCAGTCTTGAAGAACAGCAAGGCCTATCTTGCTATCTGTGTTCCCCTTAGTTCTAGTACATGGAATATTTTATGTGATACAAGTTTTTCTGAGATTTCTCTGGAGCAGCAGTGATTCTCACTAGCCCTCCTCTGGAGCAAAGCCTAACAATGTGAACTTGTAGTTCCTGTTCAGACACGGAATTCAGAACGATGAATACCTGAATACACAGAAAACTCCGCAATACAAGAATAACCATGGACTTCATAAAAGACATAGGGCAGCTTGAATATTTATTGTTATGGCCACTTGTGAGGGACTGATGAATATTAAGATGAAAATGTTCCAACGTTGTTTGAACTTTATTTTGAACAGTTGCTTAGAAATCTGGATTACCGCAAGGACTAACGTTAAGTGCTTTAGTTGCCACTTGTGTGTTCAGAAAAGTAGTGGAGAAGAAGCACTTGACCTATGGCAGCAGACGTGAAAAGGGATGTTTTGGGATTCATGGTCAGCAGCGGGGGGCAAGATAGAGTCTCTATTGCTGGGTGGTTCTGCTCCTAAGATAGCCTTGGAAGATCTTCTTGAGGGCAGAGGGAGGCTTCTGCTGCTAAGATTTCTTTGGACAACCCCCCTTGAGAAGAAATAATTTCTTTGGACAGCCGGACTGTGGAAGGGGCTATGCTGTATATAAGGAATTATCAACTGCACCACTTGTCAGCCTCCTGACCCTGCTCATGCACCAGGCACTCACTGACTGATCAAATCAGACCCACAGGACACTGTTGGATCCATGGTGGTAACTCTTTCTCTCTTGACTCTCCAAAATATTGCTTCTTTTCCTTCCTTTATCTCTACCCTTCTTATCATTTATGCTAGGCTGATTTCTGTATTAATAAACTGTTGTGGGTGTAACACTGACCTCGTTTGTGTCTAATTTTGCCACAGGAATCATTAGAACCTCCCTGGTCCTCTCCAGAGCCAGACATGGGCACCACTATAAATAGCAAACAGAGATACATATTTTACTGTTATTGGATAATCAAGCTAACTAAAAACAAACTCCAGAATACCTTCCTGAATTTTTAATAACATGGTGTCTATATTTGTTTTCAATACAGCAGTTCTCAACACGCAGGTAGTGTAAACTCCAGTCACTTTCCTTTTAAGTCAAATAATGAACAGTTAGTCACAACTGTCATCAATAGATGTGAAGTTTTAGATGAGTCCCTGTCTTTTGCCCAGGTCTCCAGCAGCAGGCAGGAGCTTTATTGAGATGGCCAGCACCCCAAAACCCACTCTCATTCACAAGGTGTTTAATAATGCTTGATTCAGTCTATTATAGAATGAATTATTTATTTAATAGACACAAAACAAACAGACATAAGACTTAAACTGTGCACTACACAGGAATAAGGACAAAAAGAGACTACTAATAGGTATATTCAACCCTAGGTTAAAAGTACCATTAATTTTACAGCTAGTGAAGAAATAATGTAATTTAGGATTAAATGTATCTTACCATCCAATTGTTGGTGGGGCACACATAGAGATCCTTTCCCTCAGTTCCCAGGAAAGTATCTATGGAATCTGCATCCAAACTCCAGGGAGAAGTCTCGAGCACTTGTCAGGGTGTAAGAGGCTTCTGCCTCTGTGATAACCCGTGTGTCTTTCCTAGTTTGTTAACCAGCGTCTCTCAGTCAAGGATATTTCTGTTATTACTCTCCACATCTGCTCTCCAGACTAAGATGTCAGTTCTTAGCTGGGGCCTGAGCCCTTTTGGTACCAGAGATGGCCCCTTGCTGGGCCTTTCCCCCTCGGTTGTCTCTTCCATATCTGCACCAACTGTCTGTGGCAGAGAGGGGGAGGACATGTCCTGCCACAGCAACCAGTAAGACTGATACTTACACTCATGTAAAACCAGCACTGCATTTGCAAGGGATTTTTTT
>VXBR01010273.1:30878-70258 GCA_013400215.1 Cisticola juncidis | reverse complement strand
TTTTTTTTTTTTTTTGGTGTTCTTGGGTGTTACTTTTCCCCAAGGTGGCAATCAGTTCAGGCTGCTGTGGCTTTTGCCACTGACTTCACCTCCAAGTTACAAAGTAGAGCGCTATCATTTGATCAGGTTTCATGGCTATGGTGCTGCTCCACTGCTGGGATTCAGCAGAGTTCTCCCAATGTTTGAGACAACAGTCTCCTCTCCAGGGAACTTATTTTTTACCTTTACACACAGACAACTACAGTGAGAACAGAAAGAACATGAAGAAAAAAACCTCTCTCTTTCCTTTCTGCAGCATCTGAGAGATCAACAAATTGTGAGGAAGATAAATTACAAAAAGGTGGTAACATATCAGCAGTTCATTCCAAAATTAGGCACAAACTCAGGATAAACATTATTGGGAGAAAGGGACATGATTTTATGGCAGTTAAGGAGAAAGGAATAGGGACAAGCCAAAAATAATCCTGGAACACTATAGTAACTCAGTAAAGGTAAATGCTATCAGAAGCTTCCTCATGTCTTGACTGTTCCATTACAAGGCAGGGAAAACCCATAGGTACCCTCTTATTGCAATTCCAAAGAGTTTTAACAGGTTAGAAAGTTTGATGTAACAGTACTCTGGAAAGATTAAAATCTTTTTTTTTCTGCTGTGTAACCGATGATAAAAACAAAAAGCTGTAATATGAATTACAATAAATTCATATTTTCAGAGATTTTAAAGTATTTACAATATAAAATGCATTTTAACATATCAGAATAGATTTTTCTTTTTTTTTTCTTTTTTCTTTTTTTTTTTTTTTTTGTGAAATATTGTTCATGTTTCATTCAGAAATTAGAAAAAAACCCACAAAAAGTATTCAATAGCAGAGTAGGAGTGTAAGAGACTAGTATGGAAATATGTTTAACATATTTTGGATACTTTGTATATTCCCTAGAAACTTTAAAACACTGTATGTCTTAATTAAATCCACCATACTGCATAATCCTTGTGTAGCATCTAGAGTGGACTTAGATGCAACTTAGATGTACCACTAGGAAAATGTTATGCTCAAGTCATGATAAAACCATGATTTTAAAAAATTATGACTCCAGACAGGATTCTTGCCACCTAATTTAGTTGTTGCAAAATTAGGAGTTTATACCATTTTATTCTTCAAAGCTTCTTTTTTGCCTGGAGATCATAATCTTGAGATTTGACTAGTGGAGGAATCGCAATAACTCGGGCAAGGACTGTAACTTTTAAACCACTAAATTTGGTAAAATGAAGAAATAAGAGAAAAAACCCTTTTGTATATTTTAATAGGAATAAATATTTTATTTCAGAGGTTACTCCAGTAATTACAAAAATGACAGAATTACATAGCTTAATGACCTAGTGATGAAAGAATGAATTCGCTACCACAAACCTTTAAACAAAACAAAACAAAAACCAAACAAACTGAAGTTTGCTGAGGTGGTTCCTTTTTTTTTCAAAATTCTCCTTTATTTTGTTGGATGGAGGAGGTAAAGAAGGACTTTTATTTTCTCATTTTAAACAGTGACAGAAGTAATAAAATCCAGGTATTTCTAATACTTTTAACCTATTGAAAAATTTTAATAAAAACTCCTTGTGATCAAGGAAGAAAAAAACCCCCAACAAACTATTAAAAAAAGCCAACAAAACCAATAAGCAAACAAACAAACCCACCAAGCTAAACCAAAATACAGATTGGCATTGACCAATTTCCATAAAGTAGATTGTCAAGTATGATCACACACATTTTTATAGTTACCAGATGCAGAGACATTTCTATCAGACTACCCTACACTAAACCACACCTATAAAAAAATCTCTTGTTCTGTCCCAATTGCATACCTATTATAAATTGAGGACTATATCATGTTGTTTGCTTAAGTTTATGTGGTACCAAAAATATTGAAGGCATGACTGTATTACAGGCAAAATATTCCAAAACTTTGCAAACATTGAACTTCAATGCTGAGTTCTGTTTCTGTAAAGAAAAGTCTAGTCCCACTGCAAGGTAAGAATTATCACAGTCAAAATTTACATAATTTATCTCTATCTCACAAATCAATTTTTCATCTGTATACATTTTAAGAATTAGAAGTTTAAGAATTAGATAAGTACCCTTTGCATATAACATTTAGCTTTTATGATAGAATTTATTAACTAAACTTTGCCTGTTCAGACTGCTGGTAGCTGAAAATATAATGCATATACCAGGTGTTTTTTTCAGAGTAAAAGACATTAAATAAATAATTAAATTGTTGTAAGGAAACAGCTTTATTTTTCTTTGATATAACTTAATTCCCTTTTAAAAGAAATCTATTGTACTTTAGAGTTGCCTGCAATCAAGTTTAGTGTTGATGAAAAAAATCAATAATTTTAAAATTATATGGCTGAAACTGCAAGAATGGGTGAAAGTGCCTGTCCTTTTTGCACCTGAGTCTGGCTTAGCCAAGTTAGAATCATAATTTTGTATTTCAGCATAGTCATGCTGAGAGAAAAAAAAAGCTCATGCTTCAATAAAAGCTGAGAACTCATCAGAGATGTTGGGCATCTTCTCAGGAGCTCCTCTCCCGTGGCCTTAGCAATGCAGTAGCATTCCTTCCCATTCCTTGTATTCAGGTATTCTACAAATAAAGAATCCTGAGTTTTTCCCCCTCTGCAGCCAATCATAACAGTAAAAGGTGATGCAGTTAGGTGTAAACCTAGGCTGAGGGGTCTAATTTCAATTCCATTAGCTTTGCCATCTGTTTTATCTCAGTAATACAAGGTACTGACAGCTGGGCATACTGATCTTGAGTTCATGCTGTTAAACACTGAATCATTTACTAATCAACTTACCACCATTCATGATAAAATTCATTATTAAATTAGCAGTAAGACCCTTTTACTCCCTGGCTAGATACCTCAGTCCTACATAGGAAGATCTATGATACCTGCACCCTTTGAAATGGCTCGTGCCAATGCGAGGAAAAGGGAAGGTTTTCTGCATATCTGGCCATAAATGCTGGAGGGCATCTCACTCCAGAGCTGGGCACAACAGAAAAGCAATTCCTGTTTGTTGCAGAGTAGGAAATTTGGTTGTGTCCAGTTGCAATGCACAGATCTTGATACAACTCAGGGTCCAGGGCTGCCCAAGGAGCGTCTAATTTTACTTTTTTTTCTTTCTTCCACAGGTGTGAGAGCTAAATGAACAAAAGTTGAATGAACACTGCTAAACCAGTTTGTGAGTTATGGTTAATCTGATTTCGGGGCTTGTCTCAGGTGAGCTGTACCTAAAACGTGGAGTCAACTGCCACACAGATCTGAGATTCACTAATCCAAGTACATTTATTGTCTGGAGTTCAACACTAGAATCACCCTAAGCTCTTTCTCTATAGTAATTAAAGAGAAATAAATGCTTCCAGAAAATAATTAATGTCATGCCACAGTAGACATCTAGATACAGATAAATCATACTATTTCTCTTTGTTGACATCAAAGTGGCTTTATTTCAGCAAGAGTAAAAGCAAATCTCACATGAAAACGTGCAGTATTTTTCAGATTACTGTTAACATTCTAAAATAAGGAGTTTAGGATGGGTGTGTGATTTCATATCCACACTGCATAGACTATTTAACCCTGCTACACCAGTTAAGGACTCTGAGAGAGAAAGACTTATGGGGAGGCTTACCCGTTTGACAGCCAGAGAAAGACAACTGGTGTTTCTCAGGGCATGAGGTGCCGGGTCAGAAGGATGCTGCACCCTGCTGCTGCTCCTGATGAATCTGCTCTCCCACTGGATTTTATTTGTTTCAGTAAAAATGGAATAGGAATCAGTCTTGCATAGCATGTGGATTGGCAAGTGTGGGCTCCTGAACAAAGAGGGTTTCCTTCCTGTTGGGACTGCAACAAAGATGCACAGTATTTCAGATTATTTCTATGCTTGAGCAAAGCTGAAAGGTCACTTGAAATAAACAAAATATTAATTTCCCTACTTTTAGTATCTTTAAAACAGGTAAACAGCAAACTCAATTCTGACAATTATGTCCTTACACACAGCACGAGGCAGCAGGAGCCAGTATTCCTGAAAAGGAGATGTAGACTCCTTCATTAAGCTTAAGAAGAGCTCAGATTGAGTTTGCTCAGACTGCTTAGAAAATAATCCTGATGGTAGATATAATATTATGCAGTTCCGTCTTCCTTACAGGGATCCATGGATGCCATGAAATGGAAGAGAAAACTTCTTTCATTGAGCTAGAAGACTGTAAAAATAACCTTAAAGGTTATTTAATTCATTGTTGCATTGCAAGTTAATGTCAAATGAGTTAATGCTGTAAATTAAATCACTGCTAATTACTGTGGTTGGATTTGTAGATTTTTTTTTTTAACTACATATATCAGTATTTACTGTAAATGTTATTTGCACTTCTTTATTCTGTTTTTTTACTACAACTCTTAAAAAATAATTTCCTTTCAGTTCTGAAAGACAAGCAACTCCACCTCCCAACCCCCATTTTAAATTATTTTATAATGACTCATTTTCTTACAATATATATTTATGTTGGGTGAGGAGAGGGTGATGCAACATGTTCATATCACATACCACTTTTGTCAGAAAGATTTCTTGGGAAAGTAGGATGCATTATTAATTGTAAATCGCTACAAAGAAGAGTGTTTCTGAAGGTTTTTTGTGTCAATTCTTTAGATGTGATAGAAAGATTTTTTTTTTTTTTCAGTTTTATAAGTTTGTATAATTATTCCACATTAACAAGTTCGAGTTATTGCTTCTGGCTGTAGATATGGTTGGATTCAGGCCTATTTCCTTTACTGGAATCTGTAAAGAAAATTTTTCTTTTTTTTCTTCAGCATTGTTAATTGGTCTTTTTTTTTCTCCCTTAGGAAAAAAAAAAAAAAAAAAAAAAAAAAAAAAAAAAAAAGGTAGCACTGTATTTTTTAACTTTTTATTCAGTTCTGCCTCTCCCTTATCATGTTGTTTGAGCTTCTTCCCTTCTGCAGGACACAGCAGAGTATTCCAGTATTGCAAAAAGTGCAGCTTAACAAACGCTTACTTGTATGAATTGTCTCTGAGAACTCCCCAGCAAGCCAAGATCAGTTTCCAGTTTTGTTTTGAAATCCAGACATAAATATGTCCATCATGCATTTAAATTTCGATCTCCTGCTGTTTATGATAACATGATAATAACTCACTTGTGTAATAAATCTGAGCCTTGTCAAAATGTACACTAAATTATGTTATTCTATTGAAAAGAGCTGTTAATTAGCAAATTAAACCATTGAGAAAGTGATAAACATTTTATAGACTTTTTCTGAAACATTGGTCTTGTAAAAAGAGCAATTTTCGGAGGCAATTCATGAAGGGGCAAGAATATTGTAATGAACTGGGAACATACTGACCCAAAACAAAATGGTAAGATCATCCAAGCTTTGAAGAGCTTATAGAATATAACAAGAGTGAGGCAGTCAATTTGAAGAGCACAAGAGAATGAAAGATCTTGTTAAAATTTTCATGTTATAGAATCATAGAATAGTATGGTTTGGAAGGGACCTTTAAAGATCTTTTAAGTCCAAACTGCCCTGCACTGAGCAGGGACATCATCAACTAGATCAAGTTTCTAAGAGCCCTGTCCAGCCTGACCTTGAATGTTTGCAGGGATGCAACATCCAGCACCTCTCTGGGAAACCTGTTCCAGCTTCCACTATCCTCACCTGTTCCCCTGCCTTCACTGTAAAAATGTCTTCCTTATCTCTAATCTGAAGATACTCTCTTTTCATTTAAAACCATTATCCTTTGGCCTTACTAAAAAGTCTGTCCCCATCTTCCTTATAAATCACTTGTTCATTAAAGCTGTATTTAAAAAAAAAGGATTTTTAAGATGGATTTAAAGTATGATAAAGCCAGAGTTTATAGACTATTCAAATAACAAGAAGATATAAAAGGAAATTATACTGTAGAATGAAAATAGAAGTTTTCTTTTTAAATAACTCAATAGAAGGGTCTTGGAGAGTCCTGGGAATGAAAATAAGTAGCATGTTTGACAAAATAAATATGCAACAAGTAGAGAAATGGGCAAAAGGGAATTGGGTATTAAATTCCATAAGTGGCATTCTGAAGGAGGAGAGTTGAAAATTATTCTGTTCTTATAACTGTGAAAGGTGTTGCAAGGAAGCATTTTATCAAAACCTAAAGTTGAAAACAGTGTACAGAAAGTCTGTACATAGCTAACACAGCCTTGATTTATGGATGATGAGATATGCCAAAATTTGATGATGTCAAAGTAAGTGTTGAAGCATGAAGTGAGGTGAGGGACAGAAAATGGACTGGGAGAAAGAAGGAAGGCTGAAGTGTTAGTTGTTTATGTTAGAGAGACAAGATGACAATTTAAGACATTCTTTAGGAGTATGGAATTAAAGCAGTACATTGCCTGCAATATGTGCAGAGTTAAATATGCATCTATGATTGAAGATAACCTAAGGAAGTACGAATAATGAAGATTTGGGACTGAAATCCAGGAAACAGGAATTTGAAGAAGTCCTTTAAAAGGCACACCAAGTAAAATGTTACTAAAAACCTGGGAAAGGACATAGGCTCAGAATTCAATGTAATACTGAGAATATCTCATGGAGAAATACATGGTTGACTGTCAAGGATGGTTGATGGGCAGAATGAGCAGGTTGAGAGACAACAATTCTTGAGATCTGGTTAGGAAATGACCATTTGAAAATCTGGGAGAAAGGTTTAAGCTGAAAGCAAGATATGAAAGCTGAGAAAGGGTTGAGTGCAGCTGTAAAGAAGATATGAAAGCTACAGAATCAGGAGGATAAATGGAGGAGATGTGATATGATGCTCCTGCTCTTGCACCCATCTTCCAGAGCAGCAACTGGCAGAATCTGTATGGCCCAGGGCCATGGGGATAGCACAGGACTTGCTCTGCAGCTGCCTTAAGCAGTTCTTTCTCTCACACCACTGACAAACTTCTCCGCAGCTAAGACCACAGAAGTGACAATACCCACTGGTGGCTGCCAGGCAGTGAGAGGTGCAAATTGTCAAACTGTTGAACTTTTACAGAGGGTGGTCTAGACTTTGGCAGAGATCCTCTTCCAAAGCTTTCTAAAAAAAGTGCAGATATAGTGTATTTTGAGAAAAAAAGTCAAAGGGAAGAGCAGATAGACAAGGATTTGGAGGAGGAGATTACAGCCAAGTCAAGAGTAGATAATAGGTATCTGCTTATTGTGATGAATTTCCAGTGCACTGTTCGGAGCTCCTGGGGTTTCAGCTCTGTCATTCTCAGAGCACTTTGCCATCTGCACAACAAATGGTGTGAAAAGGTGTTTAATTCAAAGTGGCAACTGTATAGTACAGTGAGTAAATAATAGACTCAGCAAGAGGGAATAGCTGGTAAAAATTGTATATTTTTTATACCTCAAAAAAATTTTAGGAAAGTTGATTAATGTTAAGAGCTCCCTAAAATTCTACTTGGTGATGACCTTTATAAGTCATTTGTAATCTCTCTCAAAAAAATTTCATCATCTGATAATACCAGTGTTGAGAGGTTTCCTTTGATTTTTATCCCTTTATACCCTTAAAATACAAAAATAAATGGAATTTTAACTCTCTTCATCCACATGTAACCCTGTATACAGCTAGTTTATTTATTTTGCTCTTTAGTGTTGAAAACAAAAATATTAAATTCTGTCCACAAGATGTAAAAAATGAATACAGCATGTGTTGGTGTGTACACCACATTTAGACATTGGGGTACCATAGACATCACTGAATGAATCTTGCTGTATTGCCACAGATTCTTAAATGGTATCATTCAGGATTAAACATGACATTAAAAAAAAAAAAAACAAACATATTGGCTATTTAAGAACTAATATCTGAAAATATTTTCCAATCTCTTGAGTAAAATTAAGCCATGTAATTTTACATATTTATAGGTTGTTATTTAACATGCTTTATTTACCGCAATGATATTTTTAGTGGTACATTAATATGTCTATTTTTCTTCATATTTTTCACATTCTTTTTCATTATGCTTTCTCTGCAGTTTACCTTCACTTTTTTGGCATCATTCCCCTACTTTAAACCTGTCATTCTCAGGACCAAGTAGACTTATTGTTAGCAAGCTCATTATTTACAAACCTAGCCTGAATTATTTAATATCTTGGTTCTTAGGAATTAATATCTTGATTCTAATAAGTTGCACTGTGCTAATTAGAATTCCACAGCAGCATGTTATTAAATCTCTTTTTAGAGATTTAACACTGAAATACTTTTTTGAAAGGAACATTTTTTTCAAAAAAACACAAAAGTCCAGTCCAGTGACAGAAAGCTACACATCTTATCATTTTAGAACAATAGGCCTGTCATATTTTAAACCCAGCTGGCAATTAAGCCCCATGCAGCCATTCACTCACTCCTTCCCTGGTGGGATGAGAGTGAGAATTGGAAGGGTAAAAGTGAGAGAATTCATAGCTTGAGATAAAGACAGTTTAAGAGGGAAAGGAAAAGCTACACACAAAATTCATCACTTCCCATGGGCAGCCACCTCCAGGTGGTGCCTTAAGTTTTAGCTTTCATGTTTTCAGATTCTGTTCTGCCTAGGGGTGTAGCTCTGAGCCTCATATTAAGTGTTAGTAAGCTCTCTTCACAGAGTAGGTAGACAAAACAAATCCTTTTCCTGCTGCAGACCAAGTACAACTTTCAAGACCAAAAGCAAAACAACGGTGGACTGATAGGAGGAACGAGAAGGATGAGACCTCACAACCTGAAGCTGTAATTGGACCATTAAGCCCAATATTCAAATGGCCCAAAACTTATAAAAATGTAAGATCCCGTGAATAGGCAGCCATTTTGTGGCCATTCTTAGTCCATCCTGAGTGTAGCCCTGGTCAGGCCATGTCCTGCCCAAGGTGTATCCTTAAAGGCCTTTCAATAAATACCTACTTTATTCTCTTTGCTTTGTTCAGTCTCTGTTTCAGGTCAGCATTCCCAAGGCATCACAGGAAAGCCAGGCTCCATCATGCCTAACAATGACTTGAGAAGACAAGCACCATCACAGTGAACATCCCCTTCCTCCTCCTTCCTTCTCAGCCTTATATGTATCCCACATCATGTTGTCTGGGATACCCCTTTGGGATCACCTGTCCCAACTGTGTCTTCTCCAACTCCTTGTGTACTCCCGGCCTCCTCACTGGTGGGGGAGTGTGTGGAGCAGAAAAAGTCTGAGCTCTTCGCAAGCAGTAACTAAAATATCTTTATTTATCAACACTGTTTCCAGCACAGATTCAAAACATAACCCCTTTCTAACTACAATGAAGAACATTCAGCCAAAAACAGCACAAAGCTTTTATTAGACGCTTAAATATACATCTAAGAACTTTACTTCAGGCTCCTAGCCTTTTAAATTCTGCATACCAGCACACTGAATATTTTCTTACAAGATTCAGTGTTGTGTTAGATGTGACTATGCAGGACATACTGCACATTTAACAGAATTCAGCAAGGCTCACTTATTTTACTCATTTTATACAAAAAGATGTGATAGCATGAATTTTGACAATGAGAAAAAAATTGTGCAGTTTTTAGTATAAATTTTCCCTATTTTTATATGGAGCCATAGGCTGACCTTGTAAGTAATAATGAGGCCAAGAAAAGTATCACACAAAATTTTCCTTAGTAGTACTACTGCCAAGCTCCTGAAGATTTCTCACTTCATACTTGTTGCTACCTATCCAGAACATCAACAGAAAGCTACTACTTTTGTTTCTTATATTGCATTTCAACTCCATTAGTGACTCCACTAATCCATCTCAAAATGTATAGGGACTGAATCACTGCTTGAAATGGCACCATTTAAACACTTCTGTTCCTGTCATGTGTGGTAGAGCGTTGTTTCAAGTAACTCGGGCACCTTGAATCTGGAGCACCATGACTTCTGCAGGAAATGGACCCTACCTGAGACCAAGCTCAGCTTACCGATTGCACATTTCCCTCACATTACTTTAACAGGGAAATAAGAAACATTCATTACCCTCATTTTGGTCCCTGACAATAAATACGTTTACATTTTAGGCCACTCATGATCTCTACACATAAAAAACTGCCTGAAGCACACTTCAGATCTGTACAGAACTTATATTTTGCCCAGTGTATTCACTTGATATTACAGGGGCATTTAAATGTATGAGACTATTTGCCATTTCTTGCTGAGATTGCCTTGTAAATCATACCCTTTGTTTTGAGAGGTTTTATAGGCCATTTGTGGGTGGAAGTGGGGAATCAATAAATAGTGTAGCTATGTATGTGACGTATGGTAGAGCAAATTGACTGAAAGTCTTAGACTGATGTAGAGAGATGAAAAGTACATGAATATACTGTTGGTAGGTCTGGAAAATAGACTAGATTATTAAAGCTAACAGTATTGGCAAACAAGAAAATGGCAATTAATTTAGCCAATTGTAGCATTGCTATTTCTGCTAGCAGTCAGCCCAAATGAAAAGATGAACTGAACTGTGGAAAAATACCAGAACACAACCACAGCCTCAGTTATCTAGGTTCACAAATTCAAATCAGAAGTGTGACTGCAGCTCCTCTGAGCTCTACTCCTTTTATTTGTTCATCCTAAAATCTGACTCTAGGCCTGAAATATTTCAACAACATGCACTTTTACTTTCACTCATTTCTGCATTGGGCTCCACTTTAAGAATTGCTACAGATAACTGATGTTTCTGTTTTTTATTGCTCACTTGAACTTCAGAGGAAGTTAAAGGCTTCAAATCTTCTATAAATCACATACTCTTTAATGAAACAGGTTCTAATAACAGAATTCTTCAATATTCTTGAAAGCATGTTGATCAGTGAAACAGGTTTTCTTGGATACGACCTAGCAGAACTTCTAAGCATATGTGAAAATATTTTCTGTTTTCAAACTTTTATTCCCCATCAAATGGTTTTCCATATCATTCTTCCAGCATAAAACACCTGCAGAACAGTGTATCTTTATATTCACTGTGAATCACCCAGTGCAGCAGTTGCTGTTTGCACTGGCTAATTTGTCCATTCAATTAGACTTGTTTGCAGACTATAACCATCATTTTAGCTCTTTTATGGATCTTTTGATTTCATTTATTTTCTTTTGAGAGGGGTGTATTGTTTGGGTTTTAGCCAATTAAAACCTAGATAGAATTGTGTGTGCTGGACCCATTTTTTTTTCCTTGTTGCTGTTTATATCATCTAACATGCTCTTGATTGGCTTTCAAAAGGAGGGTAACACCTGCTCTGTGCCTTCAGAATCTCAGAAATCAGAATGGATTTCCACTAGAAAATAAGCAGTGTGGATGGAGGTGCTCAGAGCTTAAGCAGGAATAGCTGCTCTGAGCTACTTTTAGAGATCTCTCACACTACTAATGATATGTAAATATCTCAGCCTGATCCTAATAATAGAACAATGGTCAGGGCCTAACCTGTGCTAGATCTTAATATATATTTTTCAAGCAGTTCACAATTATTTGCTTCATCTTTGACTACATTTATGCACCATCTAAGCTATATGTAATTAGTTATTGCTATTGTTCAGTGATTACAATATTTGTAAACAAGAGGAACATTCTAAAGGAGATTTCTAGTTAGTTACATAAATCCTTCCCTCCCATATATGCAATCTTATAAATAGCAGATATTGGCAGCATTTTTGAGAGTTTTGCTACTAATACACAATCTTTAGAAATAACCAAGAAAGTTTATGGTAATACTTGCCAAAAACGAGTTTACAAGAGTCATTTGCTGTTACTATTTACTGTTATCTGAAAACAAAATTCTTAGTTGTAATAATTACAGTTCTAATATGTTCTGACATGAAAGACAAGGTCTAAAAAATAACGTCAATGTGTAAATTCCACTGTCTACATGTTCCGACTGAAGACATAGGGATGAAGAACAGAATCTTTTGATTAATAATTTTGATCATTTCAATCTCCAATATCTGATATCAGCATCTTATAAGTATGCATTTTTCCCAATTACAAGACTAAAGAACATTTTTGAAAATCTAGTATAGAGTTAGCTAATTTGAGATTTCTCCCGTGTTTTTGCATTAAGGTGTTGAGTAAATTTCCCCCTCCTCTTTAAAATACTATTTTAATATATTTTTTGCGCTGTATAGATTTGAGTGTCTTTAAGACTGAGACAACCTTATACAAGTAAAATAACTATAAATTCACTGTTCAACTTTGCAAGAAGTAATATGTACCACATCTATTCAGAATTACCTTTTCTCTGACAAGTACTATTATTCTAGACTTTTATTTTCTTTTTTTTCCTTTTTTTTCTTTTGGTGAATCGTTGTTCTCTAGCCTTCCCTTTTGATTCCATTACTATGACCAAGCAGTCTGTCATACAGTCCAAGAAACTGTAAAAAATGTAATAACAAGTTTCTGTATTGTTACCATCTTTTTTGTCCCTATCATGCTAGAGAATTCTCTTTCACTTTTTGACATTTTTATATTTATGGCTGACATGTACACTATCATACTTAATCTTACTGTTATCCTCTGTTCTGCAAAAATGTTGCCATTTTAAACACAACTTTTCTGAGCCTACTTGTGTTAATATGATAGTTAGGTCAAGCCTCATGGGATATATCGATTGGCTCTCTTATCCTCTTAACCAAAATTTGCCTCAATATTCTGTATAAAGCTCTAAAGAGATTTAACAGCAACACATTTTAATTTTTTATTGTTGATGTTTATGTCTAGTAAAGCAGGCAATGAAGTTGTACTACATTTTCAGACTGTACAAAAAGTAGAATTAACCCTCCTGTTCAAAAGATGAAAAGTTTCTGAGTATAAATGCAGGGAATAAATAAAAGTTTTTCAGTCAGGAGATGAAAATACATTTGTGCAAAAGGAAGCAAAAGCCCCTTTGCTCTACTCTTGCCCCAAGAAAACACATTGTGCAGGTGTATCTTTAGAACCCAGGACGGATGTCATATGGTGGGTCCCTCCGGCTGCCTGACAGCCAGCAAACTGATAAAGAAGGGGTAACAGCTGCTTCCAGTAAAACTGCAATGAAGATGGAAGTGGATTAAACCCAAATTTGCTGCCCAGATCTCAAAGGAACAAGTCTGTAAAAAGGCATCCTGTGCCTGAGGAAATGGCTTAATACCATGAAATGGGAGAGCTCCAATAATGTATCAAAGACAAATTACAACATACTAGAGAGATGCTTGAAGTTGAAATACCCCAACTTCTCAGACTTTGTGCAGTAGGCCAC
This sequence comes from Cisticola juncidis, assembly GCA_013400215.1. Taxonomy (NCBI): domain Eukaryota; kingdom Metazoa; phylum Chordata; class Aves; order Passeriformes; family Cisticolidae; genus Cisticola; species Cisticola juncidis. Next base: position 56,972 of record VXBR01010273.1, on the reverse strand, counting down.
TCTCAGAAGTGTTATACCAGCTGCCTGGAAATATGGGTACATCAACAAAAATGCCGACGTGCCGTAGCTGGAATATTTCAGTAAGCACGGGAAAACACACAGTATCAATCTGCTACACAAAATACCTAGCTACATTCTTTTTATATTTAAAATATTTCTGGATGTATAAAGACAGAGAGGCTCTTGAAAGGCATGAAGTTTTTCATGATTGTTTTGGGTGAAATTCTGTTCCTCTTTATACCGATGTCAAGAAAATTCTGCAAAGACTGTATTTCAGTGTTTCAGTGCTTTTGTAACCCAGTTAAGGATCACATTATCTGCATTCACCAGTTATGCTGTGTTTTGATTTTACTGTTAATACAAAAATTTGTGCTCCAAAAAATGCAGAGATTTCTTCCTCCTCTTTTTTTTTTTTTTTTTTTTTTTTCGTGTGTGCATTGTAGCCTTTACTATATTTAGGAACTGCAGTTATAGGGGAATATTATTTCCATGACATAATGACATACTGTTTATGAAGCCTATCTGGAAACATCGATCGATATACATAGCTCAACGTACATAAAGAAGAGAAACCACTTGTCTGGAAATACAATTAAGGAAATTCATAGCATTCAGCGATCTTAAGGCCTAACCATGCCTAGGGATCGTTTTTTGGTTTTTTTTTTCATTGTTCTATATTGGCTTTAAATTGGGCTTCTTGAGCTGAGATTGGCTAGGCAGGAAGATGGTACATAGGAAATGTACCAAGAAAGCAAGGACAAACTCCTAAGCTTGATTCACAAGTTTTGCTGCCAGGTATTGTCAGTATAATGTGAGAAAGGCATACTCCAGCTGAAATCATTCTTCTTCCCTCATATAAATGCAGCTTTTCTACCAGAATAGGTTTGGCAGCTTATAGCATGTTTTGCATGGAGATAGTAAAACTACTGAGGGAGAAATTCCGTCTGCTAGTGTACACACTGCCTGCTCTGAAGCACTGCTGACATAGTTATGCCAATGTAACTACAGAAAAACTGACAGCTTCTCAAGTTAGCCTATATTTATAGCTCTAGGTCAGAGACAGATTGAAAAGGCCATTAACACTTTTATGTAAAATGCACTGTAAATAATATTCTCTGTAATTTCTTCTAAAATTATGAGAAACATTTACAGTAAGGACTCAGTTAGGTGGAGCTCATGAATGAGCCTTCATGAGTTAGTAAAACACAAGCCAGCTAAAATTCAAACAATATTTATTTCACATGAATTTGTGTTTGAGACCAGGTTGAAGATTGTTACCTGCTTAATCTAGTGATTATCTGGCCTTGAGTAACAGCAGCAGATATCACTATTAGTGGCCATCAGCTTTAAGAGTTACTGTGTGATGTAACATTCAAAAGTCACTTTTTCTTCAATACTATAATATTCCTCATGCAGAAGATGGAAAAATTAAAGGTTTTAAATGCAACAGGATTTTACTCGGTGTTAGCAACAGAGATATTAAGTGGGTAGCTCTGACAGTAGCCTTCAAGCTGTGAAAATATATGCTGAACAATTTTTAAAAGGAGCAAACAAATATTCCAAGGTTGAAATTTAGACCTTCAAAATGAAGCTGAAGTTTTTAGAGACTGGTACAATCATTTTACATTTAATTTTCTTTATTTCCTGAGACTAAGAGCACAAAATCTGAAAATAAAGTGTTGAGAAACTGTGGTCTTATATTTTTGATATATTCATCATCAGGAAATCACAATAACATTTAAAGATCTGTTTTAAAAAATGCATAGATAGATTAAAGTAACTGAGATAAACTTAGAAAAAGAAAGAAAATGTTCAGACTACCAGTGCAAAAATTGTTGAGAATGACAAGTATTGTGACTTTGAATGTTTGTTAGGACTTATGTGATGGTCACATCAGAGTTTCAAGTCCAGCACCACATGAGTTCTTTTTCCTGTTATCTGGGTAGTTAGAACTGTGTTGAAAATGTCTCCCATGCCTTTTTACATTTTCAAGCCCAGAATGCTTTTTCAGATTTTCATGAGTGTGACAAGAATGAGATTTTGCAGATTTTAGAGATTAACTCTGCAGAAGTGAAAATACCAAAAATCCTGTTAAGGAGGATCTTGACCTAGGAAGGGGAGACTTGGACTTGGTTATTTCCCCATGAGTATTTTAGCCACCTGGTGATTTATTAATATGGACCAGGCTTGTTCAGCCCATTAGCTATCTCTTCAAACTAATCAAATAACCGACCATTGTTAAGTATTTTTTCACATTCCAGCTGACCTGGTGACTTTTGCAGTCACTGGAACAAAAAATCACACATTCTGATCCTTTAGCTCTAAGTAGGGACTGAGAAAGGAGCAGATTCCAAAACCAGTAGTTCTATCCTAATCCCAAAGAACATACACGTTTTTAATATCTATTCCAGAAATAACTTAATGGGGAATTTTCATTATTATGGAACCAGAATCTCCTGATGAGGGATCAAAAAAATATCTTCTGCAAAATAAAACTCCAAACAGAGCTCTGCTTGAATTATTTAAATTCTACTTGTTTTGTTTGCTCCAGTCTTTCTTCTCTAACTTCTATCACTCTTTATGCTCTGGACCAATTCTTTTTACATTTCTTTAAAGTCTCAGAGAGAATACTCACACAGGATTTATCGTCATCTCAGTTTACTCCCTCTTTACAGAAGGAAAGAGTAAAAATAAAAGCCCTGTTTATGCACATTCTTGCAGAATGTCTACATGAAAAGGGCACGCTGTATATTTAGACCCCTCGTGACTTTACAAGACGAAGGCTAAGTAGATTTTTTGAGTAGTTCTAAGTGCACTATATTGTACTAAATGGTACTAACTGTGTAGTCAAATACAAAATAAACTGTCGCTAGCACCTTACAAGTACCAAACAACAAAACCAGTAACTAGTAAAATATGTAAGTACAAACCAGGAGCAACAATTGTAAAGCACAAATGTCTTAAACATCATTGCAGCTAAAATCTTAACAAGTACACATTAAAATTCAGTGCTGTAGAGAGGAAATAGCACAGTATCTTCAACAGCAGCCTATATCATAGTAAAGAAGAGTAGAGAAGCTTTTGCACAACCTGTCAGTTTATGCTATGTGTATACCACCAGATACATAAAGGGTAATTTTCTCACAATGGATCTGATACATAATATTTCAGAAAGCAGGCTGATGCACTTTATTCTGGTATGTCAATTCTCTCACATAAAGGAGCTTCATTTTTATATATAGAACAAATACTTTGGTATGCAAGGTTCAGCTCCAAAGCTCGTACTCTCATAGATTTTACATGCTGTAAGAACAATGCGATGAACCAGTCTGACCCTTGGACATTGTTCAGCCTCAAAAGCTCTATTTCCTAATTCCTGCACCATAACAAATAACCCATGGTATTAGAACATATGCTTGAGAAAGACATCTGACCTCAATATTAAAGTTCAAATAGTATTTGCTATCTATTTATCACTGTACTACTGTAATTCTCAAATAAGCTTCAGTCAACAGCTATGATTCTACACTCTCTAGCACTTGTCCTTATGTTTCTTTCCCCAAAAACAGCCATACAGATCAACTTTCCTTCCTCAGAGGCAAACAGACTTCTAAAGCAAAATTTTCCTTTTTTACATGGAACTTTTCTATTTATAACAATGATTTCTAGCTGAAATCTAAGCAACTTCAGAATTAATGTACATTTTGCCTCTGGCTTGATAGCCCAGGGGCATACTCCTGAAAAAGACTTTAGAAGTTTGTATGAGGATGCATCACTGATGTAGCTCTACTTTGTTCAAGATCATTAGCGAGCTGATTTGGAAAATCACAGTGGTATTGTTAAGGAGAACCACTTTTAATGCTCACTTGGTTGGATTGGACATATTCTTTATAGATGCACATCTCAGAGAACTTATGTAATACAATGTACTCTCATTTCAGATCTAAATAATTAGGGAAAGTGTTAAAAAAGCACTTGAGCTTGAAAATCTTTCCCATTCCTCTAAGTCATTAATTAACTATGTGTATCCCTGTCAAAGATCAATGGTGCTACTACTGCCATAACATCCCAAAGTGGTTGTAATTCAGCACTGAAGGTTTAATCTTTTAAGTATATACTTAAACACTTTCCTGTCAATCAATGAATTAAAAGTGGTTTTATGTCCTATTGATTTTATAGCTGATTACATTCAGTTTTGAATAGTAAAACAAACATAAAGTAGAAACTTTAAATTTCTCATGTCATTTATTATTTCTGTTTCTCCAACCATCTTCAGCCTTTCAAAGAATGTAAAAAAAATATAGGTTATAGCATCTGTTGGAGAACCTAAATGTTCCATAATATCAATTTATTTAATAATTAACTTCCACCATTTTGCAGTAATGGCCCAGGGCCATCCCTGCCGGGTCCCTGCTGCCCCGTCCCTGCTCCCGCTGTCCCCTCGGGGCTGGCAGGGCTGTTCGTGGCTCGGTTCCCCGGCTCAGCCCGGGCTGCCAGGCAGCGTTTGGCCCTCCCTGGGCCGGGCTTTCCCTGGGGCTCTAAGGGGCTCAGCTTGGCCCAGCCCAGGCAGCCCCGGCACATCCAACATCTTACCACATAAAGAGCATTTCCTTCGATTTCAATGCTTTTCATTATGGCTCCCCCAGGAGACATAGTAAAATATTGTTCCAGCATTAAAATTAACTACGTGTAGCTTTGCTAATGCATTCTTCTCTTGGTATGAGGGTTTTGTGTACCTAGGATTTAAAAAAAACCCAAACAGCATTTCCGTAAGTTTTTTAATTTACTGAACAAATAAGTCTAATGGAAAGAAAAGAAAAGAAAACAAACAAACAAACACAAACCATGAACAAGAAGGATGTCATATTTACTATTTTGATTTATTAAATATTTTCATCAGAATCCTCTGCAAGTTGAATCGTCTATAAAATTATGGGAGTTTTATTATTTCTTGGCTTTTAACCTTTTCCTTGCACTGACAGTCATACGCTGGGAGACATCTCTGTTTGCAGTCCAAGCTTCAGTAGATATTGTTTTAATAAAATAAATTGGAGCTGGAAGTGAATTACTAGTTTTGCTATTGACTTTGTGGAGGACTGTCAAACCTTATCAGTATTTAGAAGATACTTCCCAGCCAAGGAGGAGAACAAGACCAATATTCATATGCAGGGAGCAGACTTTTTCTGAGCGGGAAATGCACTCATAATCCTGTTTTCTCTCTAGCAGACAGGCATTAAAATTGAATTAAGAAGACCTCAGCTCTGCTTCCAGTTAAGATACCGACACTATTTGGAGAAGATTCTGTTTTTCTGTTTCTCTGGCTTTCCTTTGCCCTAGCCATTTGATGATGACTTTTTCTTACCCTGTACTTGAACAATAACTCACAGACAATTCTAACTTACTTCTAGCTGCTACTGTAATAATAAATAGAAAGAACAAACAAAATGTACAGACAAATTTAGAATTTGAAATATCCAGACAAGCACTATATTTTGGGTGCTAGTTCAGGGTGAAGTTTCATGAGAGATTAAGGAAGTCTAAGTGTCAGTGCACCCTTTGCTCTGGCACATTTGCTTATCTTGGCTCTCTGATGTGTCAGTTCACTTGCAAACTCAGCAGAAAACTAACCCAAAAAAGAAATAGAATAGATTCCTGCAAGCTCAGTAAGTTGAATTAATTCTTTGGTAGGCCAAATGAAAGCAGGAGCTGCTACAAAAGAAAAGGGGGGAAATGGGGAACAGTTGTAGCCCAATTTAAAACAGTTTGTGCTACCCTAGAATTATTTCCAGTTGCACAAGAAAAGTAAACAGTATGTTAAACACAAAATGCATGCCACCCATAAGAATGTCTTTTGTAATTGTTTTATTTTTAAGCATTCAATAGGTAATATTATTTTTTTCTGACTGTATACTTCAGATCAGTGAAAAATAAGCTAATTGAGTATTTGCTAGTATTTTAACATCAACATCCTAGAAAAAATATAATTTTTATGTAGTTCTCCCTCACCTCTAGTTTCTGATCGCAAAGTGTTGGTTGGAACTTGTTTTCCCTTCTATCTTGTAAAGAAAAAAAATCAACAGAAAATTGTTAATTCTTATCACTCATTTTTAGTGGATATTGAGTACTATAATCATAGCAGAAGCAAAAAGACTAAGAGAGTGGATTTACTATTCAGTAGAGTCAGGAATCTATTGATGCAGGACACAGAAAAGGCCAAGGTAATCTATGTCTTTTTGATCTCCTTTGTTTCAAACTGGTGGAGTGAGCTCTTGCATGATTGGGCTCCTGGTACTGTTAGCAGTCTTTGCAAAGTGAAACAGTAACCACAGCAGAGAAAGATACATTAGGGAGGACCAGGGTCGTCTAGAGGTACAGAAATTAATGGGCTGCTGTGGGATTGCATCCAGAGGTACTGAGGGAACTGGCGATGCCACTGCAAGATCTTTGCCATAACGGAAAGGTCAGACCAACCAGGGAACTCACTGGACTTTGAAAAGACAAACATCACAATCATCTTCAAGAAAGGACGAGGGAGGAACTGTGGAACTGCAAACTAGTCAGCCTCACCTTGGTCCATGACAATGTTAGGGAGCAAATCCAGCAGAAGCCATTAACAAATGCATGGATAACAAGACAGTAGTCAGGAACAGCTCAAATGAATTTACCAAGGGCAAATATTCTCTTGCTAAATCATGTTGAAAAGGCCAACTCTGTGAACACGGAGAGCAGATGTTGTTTTCCTTGACTTCAGCAATGCTCCTGACCCCATCTTCCATGGTGTCATTACAGGCAAATCAGTGAGATAGGAACAGGATAAGAGGACTACAAAGTGAATGGAAATTTGGAAGAATCTCTGGAAGTTGCTCTTCTTAATGATATTCCTTAGGGATTGACTCTTGCATCAAAACTGTTGAATGACTTTCATAATGCCACGGAATATGACATGAATTGGAATCTACCCTTAGAAATTCAGTAAATACCAGGTCATGGCTCATGGTCATTACTCTGGAGGGCAGGGCTGCCACCGTGGGCTAGACAAGCTTGGAAAGATGGGCTGATGGTGATTTAACAGCAGTGAACAAAGCAAATGCAATTTCATACAGCTAAGGTAGAATAACCCCACTCAACAGTACCAGATGGGGATCGGCTGGGCAGGAAACAGCAAACTGAAGAGGAGTCAGCAATGTGCCTTGGAAATAATAAAGCTGTCCACATCCCGGGCTGCATGAGCAGCATGGCAGCAAGCAGGCCATGGGATCCTTTCCCTCTACCCAGCATTTGGGCAACTGCACCTGCTATATCATACTTGGCTTTGAGTAGAGGTTTGGACTACTTGAACTCAGGGGGTTTCCTCTAGCATTAAGAATCCCGTGATTCTAAAAACCTAATTTTCATTCACATAATACCTAATTATTAAGACCAGTCATATCCACTATTATATTTGTTGTTCCTTGATGATGTGTCCTTTCTGGGTGCTCAAAAATTTGGAGAATTTGAATCCCAATTAATGTGAGTACTACAATCCAGACAGTAAGAATCAGTGCAGAAGTGCAATGGTATTGATGTTATTGAACATCTCTTTCTAGTGTAAGTATTCATGTAGCACTAACAAGATTCACCAAATTCTGTCCTAGATGGCTACATTTAAAATATGGAATGGATTGTGTTAACTTGCCTTTAAGTTTTTGGACTTCTCCTAAACCACTCGAATGGACACTTGAGAACATTACATACTCTTATCTGCTTTAAACTTTGGTGAGTGAGGATATTTTTCGCCTTCCCTAAACAAGGAATTCTTGCCTATTCTTGCCTAGTGACAGTTTTTCAAGTATATATGTATCATTAATTTATAGCTTGCATTTCTGTACTTTTGGAGAAGTCTCTTTTATCTGAAATACTGATTGCAAAATTAGGAGTCAAACTTTTCAGATTAACATACTGAAGAGTTATAATTGATACCTTTCTGTATAGCTTTTTTGAGATGTCACAAACCTCTTGTTAATTAGGTGACATTTTATGATTGAGAATGTATTTTTACATATGCCATAAAACAAGACTTTGTATAAAATGCTAGATATCAAAAGCATAAAGAGCAATTACTATTATTACTTTTCTTTAGATTAAAATGTATACCTGAAATTTTTGCATAGTTCCCACAATAGAAGTACATTGAATAAAGATTTAGTAATGAAAGGAACCCACTCTTTTTTCACTGAATAGAACCGTGAAGTATACAGTACACATATAAATGAAAAAAAAAATCTCATTTTCATTGCAAAAAAACTGAATCTACAGAGAATTATTAAAAAGTGGAGCCACAGCATAATGACATAAAAATTTCCATGCTGACTTTTCTGAGACAAGATGTATGTTACAATTGTGCTACATTAATAAAAGATTAGCTAAATATGCCAATTATCTATTCAGTGTAAAATTTCCCCCTCATTCAGTATGACTAGGAAGTTGGGAACTATTTTAACAATTTGTTCCATTTTAATCATCACAAGATAAAAACTTACATTAAAAAAAAACCTGAGCCTCATCAAAAATAAAACCTTTTTTAATGCCACTTTTTTTTTTATTTGTAATTCAGATGATATCAGAATAATTATTAAAAGTTCTGGCCAAATTCTGTTGTAAGAAATTTCACTGCTTTTACTGGAACTGCTTGTAAGGGGCTTTTTCATTCTGTAGATCCAGGTCTATAGAATGAAAAAAAGTTTTTTTCTTCTGATTTTAATAAAAGCAAAAATAATTTGATAGTTCTAGTTTTGTGATCAGATATATATATATATAATATTCTGTGAAAATAGGGTGGATTGGGTTTTGGTTGTTGTGTGGTTTTTGGGGTTTTTTGTTTGTTTGTTTGTTTTGTTTTTGTTTTTTGGGGTTTTTTTAATTATTATTTTGGTTTTGGTTTTGTGTTTGTTTTTGTTTTGTTTTTGTTTGTTTCTTTGTTTTGTTTTGTTTTGTTTTTTTCATCAAGAGAGTATATTCCAAATGGAAATGGCCAAGATATTTTTCGGTTTATTTAGTTTAATGCATTTAGTTTTGTGCAGTTGGCAATGACAAGGAACAGTTTATATATAAAGTCTGTTCTAATCTAGCTGGTATAAACTATTGATTTTAGTGAGGGAGGACAGTAATAATCCCAGTCTGATGAGACTTGTCTTGATTTGAGGACATATTCCTGGATCAAATCCCAGGGTAAGAATGTCAAATGCTTCCACAGAGGCTTAAAACCAGCTACAATCAAAGGTCCTTGAAAGGTATTATGTGAGAAGGAAGAAAGAACATAGAAATTTTATTAAACATAATAATGGTTTTCTCTTTGCATTTTTAGTAGAAATGTGATTCTGCCTTGTTAGATTATCAGAGGTTATCCTTGTATCTATCGCTATCTGTTATATAAATATACATTTGAGATTCTAAAATATGACAGTTTTAATTTCTATAATATTTAGTTGAGTTTTTCATTGTCATTTTTGTGCTAGGGAATAACATTCTAAGAGAATTGTTAAATCTCAGAAATATACAATAAATTTATCTTCAGTATAACTGAAAGTCAAGATCAAGGGTTGCAGTGCATTGGGGGCAGCCATTTCCTATTAATTTCTGCTTATCCACATTATATGAATTGCATATTCAGAACTGTACTTAAGGGATTCTAATACCCCGTTTCAATTAATTTCTAATGATGATTGGGAATCAAAACCCTTTGTATGGCTTTGATAACCCAACAGAAATATTTTAAGGACTCCTATAAATGTTTAGGAAAGAATTCTACTTCAACAATTTGAGGTGACTTAAGACAATTACTTATGCTCTTTAAGTTAAACATAACCTTTTTCATCATTTGCATCCAGTCTGGGGTTTAGTTCAGAAAGAAGTAGGAGTCTTCAATGGAAGTCAGTGGTCAGCTGGGAAAATGGGAATTTTCTATCTTGATGGATGAGATCTTCACGCTCTGTATTCCCTGGTCTGACTCACACTCCATTTTGAGGAAACAGTGTAAAAGCAAAAGGAAGACAGCCCAATACCAACCATCTTTTCTTCTTTTCTGTCAACCCCAGCTCAACCAGGAGCATTCATTTTATTCCCAAAGTTTCATACAACATTAACAGGAGCGGAAAGCAAGTAAGAGTAAGAAATTAATAATTTATGGTCAGAAAAAAAAAGGAGTGTTTTTGCAGTAAAAGCAGTGCAGGGAGGTTGCTCCAAATGGTAGTTCTGTAGCACAAAGGATCTAATAATGATGTGGCTGCAGGCAGGGACAGTGACAAGAGGACTGAATAATATATTAATGGAATGATGAGACAATATAACTTTAAACAATCTTGTATGTTTTACTGATTTTAGGAAAAAGTGTTACTTTCTAGATTTGCCTACTTAGCATGCTTTGGAAAGTGTTACCGTGTTCAACTGAAGACTGAAACAGAAGGAACTTTCAGTTCCCAGGCAGAAATGATAAAATTATCTTAAAATATTGGATTAAATTTGTTTTCTTTCTGTTTCATAAGTAATGCTGAAACAAAATTATGTTTAGGATATCATATGCTAGTGCCTTTTCTATATTTTATTTCCATAATAAACTGATGGTCTGAGATGCTGTACAGGAAAAGCCCTGAAAGAAAAAAGAATGGTGAATTAATAAGAATGAAGTTTTAAAACTTGTGGCTATGATGTTGTATTATGAATATACTTACATATTTTAAATTGCAATCTCTACGTTGGATTGAGATTTTTATACAAAACTGTCTCCCTGGCATAGCTAAAATCCTGTACTAGAATTTCTTTGTCCAAGTTCCTGCTCATCATGATTTTTACTGTTCAAACATACACATGCACAAAGAAGCACAGAGACACACATTCCTTTGTGTAACGGGAGGAGTTTCTCCATATCTGAGGAACAGCTGGAAATCTTCTGTAGGACTGAGGTGGGATTACAGTTCCATTTCAATGTTTATACCCACAGATAAAAGCTATCGCCCATGCAGCAGGGAAGATAAGATGGCTGACAGCACTAAGCTGCCTTCACTAAGCAATGCTGATGGCTGCCTTTTTGGCAGCCTGGGGCACTATGCATGATTAAGGAGAGAAACTTAAGCTAAACCAGACACTTTAAAAAGAAATACACTTTGGAAAAATGTTAACTCTACTTAGCACCTAGGATTTCACTGCATGTATCTTAATAGTCTCGAGCAGCTCCCTTTGTAAGCAATTCATCCAGGAATTGACGTGTCAAGTTTAATACGCATCAAGAAACGCTCATTTGTAACTAAAAGGTTCGTAATGCAGAGGAGCTTTTCATCTTGGACATGTAATCACCAGCCTCCAAGCAGAACACACCAGAATATATATCCTGGGCTTGAGCTCTAGAACTGCTGCAAGAAAAGGCTGGCACAAATTTTCTTGCTGTTATTTTCCTTCTCAGTCTCCTAGACTCCAAAGAAATCTGTATATGTTGGACAGATGCTGAAAATGTGCAGAAAATTGAAAGCTATTCTCACTAGAAATTGTATATGTAAAATTTAAGATTTATCTTGGCTAGCTCAGGAGGCAGGAAACAGCTGGTGAGGCAGGAATGCTTTCCTTTTTTGCTGTCTTCGCCTGTAGTAAACTCTGTTCCATCCTGAACATATTAGGCATGTTTGCCTAGTTAAGGTCACTGAAAGATGAAAAACCAATTAGGAGTAATCAGGCATGCTCTGGCTTTCAAATGGATGGATTTCCACCAGCTGTGGTCCTCTGAGATTCCTTCCAACCTTACTCACTCTGTGAATGTCCTTGCAATGCCTTCACATGTTATACCCTCCTACAATTTTCTAGATGGAGTTTAGCAGATAACATAGTCTACGATCTATACAACTGCAAGATTTTTAAGAGAAGTTTTAGCAGGCAAGCTGTCAGGCAACCAACTGGCTAAGGAAGGCTGAAGAACAAAATTAATCAAGTCCTAGTAGTGGGAGTACTCAGGTCTTCGGTCTTCTTCATTTATACTGAAATCACCTTGACAATTACCTGAACTTTGTAGTTCTTCAAATATTATATAGTCTTGACAATTTTTGTAGAAGATGAGAAACTCTTCACTTTATCTTTTTGTCTTTAATTATATTAAAGAATGATGACATCCTGTCTTTGGTAGCTGGTCTTTCCAAGAATATCTGTTTCAACATTTCTTTTAGAAAGATCCATGAATCTCAGGTTCATCTGTTTATGCAAATTAAAATGTTGTCATGAGAACGATGTTAGCTTTGTATATATGAATTTTATTGTCATATAGCCCAGGTTCTGCAGAACATTATTGGGTTTTTTGCACACAAATTTATCTTAGTTGAACAGTGAAGCTCATTAATGTTATTCTAAACAAATGTTAGCTAATATTCTTTAAAGTATCAAATACCTTTTTATGATTTTTTTTTCTTATTTGTTTTTTCCCCAAAGATTGAATATTCATCTAAGAAAAAGTTTGTTAAAAGAAACATACTGATATAAATAAACTATCAGTTAGGGTGGGGGTATTTGTCTGAGAAAGCGCAATGGTTTTAGTTTGTCTTTTGTTAGAACTTAAAAAATATAAGTTTAAATCCTTAGTCTGATTAGTTCATTTAAAGTGCAACAGCCAGAATAAAAGAACATAAGGCTCTCAAATAGCCAGCTTTTAAGCTCTTAGAAGTGTCCTTGCTTGGGGAGAAAGTGACAAAAAGAGTGTTTTCAATAGATGCTTAATACTTTTGCAGTAATCGATTGTGTATCATTTCCTGTAATCATTTATAAAATATTTGCTACAGGCCGCAGCTGTAGAAATATTAATTTTGCTCTTCTTGGAAGATTTTGGGTGGTAGGGAAACAGATTTTTTTTTGCAGGTCTAATTCTAAACAATTAGTTAAAACAAGAAAATATAAACTTCCTTGTGACTCTTGAAAAAGACAGTGGGATTTCACTATTTATTGATATTAAAAAAAACACTCAACTAATTCCTCATAGCAATAAGGAAGTTCTGTTCCAGGGAATGCAAAAAACTAAAGGAACAATGGTATCACATTAATATCAAGAATTAGGATCAACTGAGACTTTATATTTGAGGAAAAAATCCCCAAAAATGAAGTTACATGTCCTTTCTCATCTCACACACTAAATCTGTGACACTGCAAGGGACCATTTTTAGATTTTTAGTACACTATTTTAGCATTCTTCTGACAGAATTCTGCCAGAGAGCTGAAAAGAATAGCAGAAATCATCTGACAGAAAGCTTTAAATGGTAGGTATGGCTAGAATCTCTCCCTGCCCACCACTAATGGAATACTGCTACTGATTGTGAAAGGTTAGAATTTCATGCAAAACTTTAAGCATGCTATTTCCATAGAAATCTTGAAAAATGGCATAATTGATCAAGCATGTGATTTATTCGCAGTATGCAAAGTAGAATATTAAAACTAAGAGCTTGATCTTGCAGCCTCCAGGCATATTCAAGCACTATTTTTCTTTACATAACAGTAATCCCTCCAAAATTTCTGGTAAATGGAAGCATCTATCAAATTTATTTTCAGAGATACATATGGAATGTATGTTTGTAATATATCTGGACTCCCTGGAAAATATGATATTGTGTCAAACTGCAAAGTCTCGATTCCCCTCTCCAGGAAACTTAAAACTCATATACTAATTCCAGGAAAGACAAGCATAAAATAAAGACAGAAAGACAGGCAGAAAGACAATCATAAAAGACAGAATGAAAGACAGATAGAAAGACAGACAGAAAGAGGGAAAGAGGGAAGGGAGGAAGGAAGGAAGGGAGGAAGGAAAGGAGGAATGAAGAAAAGAAAAAGAAAGAAAGAAAGAAAGAGCAATCTCTAATGAAGAGAACATAATACCACGTAATTATGGGACCAACTAAGTTGTGGTTCTATTTTAAACTTAAACAATAGCTGCAGTAGGTGAAACTGTACACAAGCGTGGGAATAAAAACAACGGCAAGAGAATCAATTAAGTACTATTATTTAGAAAACTACACCAACCCAAAAACATTTTTCTCTTTCCTTTTCTGCTGGACAGTTGTTGACATTAAGGGACAATTAGGCTCAATAGAAGAAAAAAGAGCTAAAAGAGGTAATTTCCTGTGCTGAAAAATGCAATAACAAAATATGAGTAGATGTGAGCAACTAGTAAAACTGAGAGTAACATGATTATTTTGTTCACATGACATGATTAACTAGGAGGAGCACCAAGGCAAATGATAGGCTAGACAAAGATATGTGGGTGAATTAGGCCTAATTATCCCCACTGGGTGCATTGGGGACAGACACCCTGAAAATGAAAGCTTCTCATTCAGTATGACTTGTGGGGTATTGGACTCAGTTCAGCTGTGACACAAAGAATGCTGGGGATTCTCTCGGAGGGAATGGGATAACTTACTCCAGCAAGGCTCTCTGAGAATCCATGGAGTAAAGATGACTATCAACAGCCCACTTCATGGCCAATATGGTCAGACAGTTTAAGAACAAAGAATTGATAAGAGCTAAATCATTGACAAGCCTGAACAAGCTATCCAGACCTTCTCTAATGAGCACCAAACCCCAAGCTGCTTCTATGCTAAACTCCAAGCTGCATTAATTTAAATGGAGGTGGGCTTGTCACTTTCTTTTTATTATGGTGTCTTGCTTCTCTTGAAAGTCTGCGAAGGCAATGATGACATGTGAAATAGCAAGATGTCCCTTCATCTCACTCATTGTATCAATGTACAGCTGAGATTTGGAGAGGCTCACTGATGCAATATTTTAGTGGCTTGTATCTGTTGCCAAGAGCAGAGTAAGGCAAAGCAACTGAAAATAATTTAGCAGAAAGAAAACACATTTGTGACAACATTATGCCACCTTTACTTTCAGAAGCTAATGTTTTTGGAAGCAGAACTACACAGTTCATATCATGTTCATAGTGCCTATGGATCTTGTATCTTATTTAATCCACAGGTATTAACTTGAGCCCAAAGAACATACAATAATTTCTGGGAGTTATTATTTTTTTTAAAGGAATCAGCTTTCTAGGGAAAGAATTTTTTAAAACTGAAAATTAGTGGTTTTTTCCAGACCAAAAGAAATGGATAAAGAAAACCTAAATGAAATGAAGAGAATGTGATCTTAGTCAGTATAATGAATTCTTGACCAATTTTAGGAATGCTTAGGAAAATTATATGGTTTCTTTCAAAGCGTAGAACTGAAATTCAGGTGCAATAAAATAGCTTGTTTAAATAAATCCTTTTTGAAAAACATTAAGAGGGAAGAGATGTCAGGAAAGATGGGCATATTCATTCAGCATTGACTGAGGATGTTGGAGTTTTTCCATAGGCCTTACATAAAACTCCACAATGTCACAATGTATTATTAGCCTCCCCACCTCTCTGCTGCATATCCTATCTTGCCTTCTTTTATATTATAGAGATAAAGATTTTGTCCAAGAGAATGGAGATTTTACAATGCCAGCTACAACAAAAAATTCAGAGAAGGAAAGGAAGGGCACCATACAGCAAGTGGTCATTTGAGGCCAATAAATTAGGACCATAACTAGAGCCAGTATCATTTAAGTACTCTTTGGTTTCTGGTGATAAAGCACTAGCTTACTGCAGTGTTGACAACAATCCTATGGTTCCAGCTTATAGCTTGTCCATTTGCTACCCAGCCATCCACAGTGAATTTAAGATAATGCAATAAACAATCACACTCATCAGAAGCAGAAACAGACTAAGACTTGAACCAACAGAAAAGACTGTCAACCAAGAAGAGCAAGGCAGTAAGAAACATTGATATGAGGTCTTTAGTGCATGTGTCATGTGGCTATTAAACATGCCAATAGCTTCAGCAGAAAGAACTAATGCAGTCCAGGTATGACAACCAAGAGATGAGAACGTGTGTAGTGAATATCACTATGACAAAATCCTAAATGTTACTTTTTGAACCTGAGCTCATGAAGATGGTAATAGCACCAAATTTAATGTATAATTAAGCTTTGTGATAGTTTTACTTTTGGAAGTAAACAACTTGCATTATTATTCTAACAGACTTTTCTAGTACAGAGATATTTGAGCAATACTTTTTAATTCATACAATCATGTGATACACTGCATCATACAATGAAATCAGAAAATTTACTAAGATCTCCTGAGTAGTTCAAGTCATGGTATGCCATACTGCTTTTCTCATGAATCCCATAACTTCTGGTTTAATTACTGCTTATCTTTCAAAATAGTACCCAGCTAGATCTTCTTAGCTGTCCTCAAGTCATATCAGTTTTTTGTCAGAAGCACATTCAGGTCAGTACATTAGGTCCAAATTTTAATGTATGTATGTGATTGTTTATTTTCGAATTTCTTCCTGTAATTGTTCCCACACCACACCAAATATGAAAGGTTAGCACAATGTGAATGAGAAGTTCAAATATTTGTTTTGATGAACTTTTATCAAAGACTCTCTCCTTGAGCATCTTTCTGGCAAAAAGGTGAAGCACCCTAAATAGTTGGTATCAACTGGTATTACTTTGGTAATAAGGTCTGAACGAGTTATTCAGATCTCTGCTAACATTCCCAGCTGAGAGCTCAGTCCTTGGCCAGGTGGTGTGTGTTGCAGATATGAAGAAGAAACAGAGAAAAAAGCTTACTTATCCACATTTCTCTCAAATTTCAGGAAGTTTTAAAAAGCACATAAATTTTAACAATTCTGAATCCTCTCTTTGTAGTCTGCTATCCCTCTATCAATGTATTTGCAGTATGAATAAATATGTAAACGTACAGATGCATTTATATTTATGTACATATTAGCAATGATAACTGAAACTACTCTACCTGTAAAGTATCTAGGATAATGGCTGTGTCATGGCTTGCTATTTGAGACATAAATTACCAATCAAGTAACAGCTGATAAAGAACTCTCTTTCTAAGAGTCTTGTAAAAGGTCATCAAGATACAGCCTTTGAGATGGCTCACAGGCTCACTCTTTGTACTTAATATATTCAGGGATTTCTATTTTCTGCATTAAACACACTGGCCAGAGTAACTCAGAAAAAAAAAAAAAAAAAAAAAAAAAAAAAAAAAAAAAAAAAAAAAAAAAAAAGTGTTTTTTTTAGGTTTTACAGCAAAAAGGCTCAAAAATACAACTTTATTTCCAGTAATTACATCTGGATTTTGCCACCAAAAAGTGAGTGTTTCATCATGTTTAACACTTCAGAACCATGTAAGAGGACATGATGCAAAGTACATATGCAAAATCATATCCCAGAATGGTTTTCTGACATAATAATAGGTGTTATTTCATGTGAGAGCTCAAAATCCTGACCACACGAGGAGTTCTGATTCCCTGCAGCATAAGAGCTTTCCTGCTGGATCAGACTGGCAGCATGCCTGGTCTGGCCTGCTTGGCTTCAGATTTTTTTAGTGTTTTCTTTTTTATTATTGCATCTACCCTTGCAATAGCATATAAATCTACTAAGTAGCGGAAGAAAAAACACTCAAATAAACTAAACACTAGCAGAAATAGAAAATCACTTTTTGTTCCTAGTCTATGAAAAGAAAAACAAAACTTATGCAAAATATGCAAAAGGTGTCTGTTTTCTCAAACTTAGAACAACAGGCTGTCTCATCAGGTGATGCAGGATGCAGGGGTTTTTTGGGTTTTTTTTGTGGTTTTTTTTGTTGGTTTTTTTTTTGTTTGTTTGTTTGTTTTTTTTGTTTTGTTTTTTTTTTTTTCCCCAGCATTATTTTCAGGTTATATAAAGTCTTCTTTTGAGATGAAGACAGTGAAAGAGTTTCATCAACAAAAACTGTAGCATCTAAAATAGATACAATGGAACCTTACTTGTATCATTGTTTACAGTTATTTAGAGCTCTCTTTTTAACTCAAACGTTAGTGGAATAGTTTTTTCCATTACTTGGTGTCAGTTTGAGAACACTCACTAAATAGAATCACAGACATGTTTCTTTGAAGAAGAAAGAATTCCTATGAAAAGATTTTATTCCATAAATGTTCAGAGAAAGTTATTTTTTTAGTGTTTGGTGCTTATTTATTTATTTATTTAAACGGTGGGAATAGAAAAGGAATTTTTCATGCAATCTCTAATTTACTCTCAATTACCTCTCTTATCAAATCCTCTTCAGTTACTGATGTGTCCAGTTATAGGTTGGTAGGTTTTTTGGTTTTGTTTTTGTTCTGTTTTTCTCTCTCTCTGTCCAATTTCTGTGACAAAATTATGTAATATACTTCTTTTCCTTTATATACTTTCTCTGGCCCCTAAATTGTTTAAATTGCATAGCATTTCTTGGCAGCAGTCACTAACAACAGTTAAAATTTTATAACTTATATTCATAAGTACAAATTGTGCCATGAAGGTAGCAGTTGAGAAAAGTGCCTTTAGATTCATCCTGTGAACGATGTAATAGTTATATTGCTCCAGAAGTAAAAAATGCGATTTCTTCTCTCTTATAATCTCAATCTTATGGAAAATTTGGATTTTTCAAATCCATTTTTCCATTGTTGTTTAGAGGCATAAGCAAACTCTTTCTAAAAGATGTACTGTTTATTAATTTTCATGGCTGATTTTTTTAACATTAAAACAAGAATTGTGGTCAACAGCTAATTTTTGATTAATTAATTTAGATTAACTAATTTTATCCTCCAGAAATAATTGAGAGTTTGATCATAGCAGTGGTATTAGGAACTAATAAATAACACAAACCATTTTAAAATAAAAGTCTTTTCCCATGAAAGTATGTAAAAATATTTTGAGAATTACTTTCATGAAGCAGTGCATTGGCTAGTAAGAATAACTTTTCAGCCATGTGGATTTATTTTGTATGTGCTCCTTTAAGAAGAATGGTCAAGAGACACACAGACACAGTTAAAACTAGGGGACTTCTGTTGAAATGTCAACTGAGGGGGCTGGGAGGTGAAGCTTTGCAGTTTTCAGTCTTTCATTGAACTGACTATAAGACTTAATGATATTGACAACTTCCCAAATTTTGTATCTACATTAAAATCTATAGTAAATTTGCACCAGATATCTTCATTCACCAAGAAAGATTTGTCCAAGAAGATTGTGCATTGTTTTTTCCCCAATTTCGGTTGGTTGCAACATCATAATTTAATCTTCTCAACAATAAGAACTCATAGGAAATAAGGATATTTAATATCATAATTTCATTTCATGCTATAGCTTTTATTATTAATTTGAAAACATAAAAATATATTGAATAGTTCTTATTTAATTAAGGTGATAAACCAACTGTGTTTTAGAAAGAACATAGACAGTATATATGAGGGAGAATATTTCTGGCACCTGTGCCTTGTTCTATGATTGAACACTCTGGACTGTATTCCCCAAAGCCTGATGAACTGCTTCCAGAGTTTTGAAAGGTTGTCCAAGAAGTTATTCAAAGAAATCGGTTTTCAGTTGTGATATTAAACACAGAAAAAAAATAATCTCAGGTGATTAAATTTGCATATTTAGACTGCAGATGAAGTTTTACATTACTTCACAGCTCATTTGTTAGGAAGTGTTGCAATGCTTTCTCAGACAGTTTTATTAGAGAATCACAGAATCACTAGGTTGGAAGGGACTTCCAAGATCACCGAGTCCAACCCATGCCCTAACACCTCAGCTAAATTACGGCACCGTGTCCCACATGCAGTCCTTTTTTAAACATATCCAAGGATGATGATTCCACCACCTCCCCGGGCAGACAATTCCAATACTTTATCACTCTCTCTATAAAAAACATTTTCCTAATATCCAACTTGTGTTTCCCTTGGTGCAGCTTCAGACTGTGTCCTCTCGTTCTGTCAGTTGCTGCCTGGAGAAAGAGACCGAGCCCTACTTGACTGCAGCCACCTTTCAGGAGGTTGTAGAGAGTGGTAAGGTCACCTCTGAATCTCCTTTTCTCCAGGCTAAACAAACCCAGCTCTCTCCACCATTCCTCACAGGATTTGTGTTCCCAGCCCCTCACCAGCCTCGTTTCCTCCTCTGAATGCGCTCAAGTGTCTCAACGTCCTTCCTAAACTGAGGGGCCAGAGCTGGACACAGCACTCGAGGTTTGGCCTCACTAGTGCCCAGGACAGGGGAAGAATTCCCATGCTTGCCTCAGCAACAGGTGAATTACATCGGATTCTCTTTCACCTTTTGCCTGCAAATCCACTGTTGAAATTTAGTGTTACTACCTTGCTATAGAGAAGCTGAGATGAAGTGGATGAAGGCCTTGCGTACTGTGATATGCAGGAAGCCAGACAGCAATCTCCTTCCTCCTCTAAGAAATTGTATCAAAAGCTTTAAACAAATATAAACTAAAATTGTCATTCATCCATCATGGTCAACTCTTTTATTTGCAATACACTCACAAAATATTTTTCTTTCTCCTATGTTTGTTCTAAATAATGACAAACCACTGTCATATACCAGGTGATGATCTTTGCATGACGGTAATGCTAATATTCATTTTTATCTCAGTATTCCCAGGTCTGGTTTCCAAACTTAAAAAAAGCAATTGAACAGGTCATTATATTTCCCAATGGCTTTTCATTTTAAGTCTGAAATGGAAGACAGTTTTCACTTCTGACAATCTAGTGCACATGAATCCGGTATATTAGAGAAAGCTTACAGTGGGCGTGGTAACATGAAATAACTTTCCTTTACATAGACTGAGCTCCACCCAGCCACAAAACAAAAACAAACAAACAAATAAACAAATAATTACGATTATTTTATACTTGAGTCATTTCAATTCAACATCCATTCTGCCTAAAGTGAAATTGAAAGTCTGGGGAATCTTTTCTTTAATCCCCAGTTAAAATAAATCCTTTTGGAACTAATCCATGTCTGTTTTGAAGGCTGTGATAGTTTTTCTAGTTGACTTCATTGGTGCTAGATTGAAGAGCTTCCAGTGATGGTTTGTCTGTTTTCTTACTAGAAACTGAATATGCAAGTGAACATTTGGCCTTACTGAATTTCACCCATTTCTTTTTTTAAAACTTTAGTCAGTCTAGAATTTCACCTATTACATTTGAAAATAAATCAAACCCCACCAGCTTCCTATGGCCTGAAGTCAAGGAACAAAGACATTCAGCATCCTGTATATTTAAATACTGTCACAGTTCTAAAAGCAATCAGATGTTTCAGAAAAAAAGTTTATGGCCAGGACAGGACAGCAGGTAGGCAGCCACATAAATGAAGCATAATTGGCTGGCTACAAATTTTAGTCAATAACAAAATATTTGATAAGGTGACCTTTTAAATTAACCTGCTTTAAAGATGCAGTCTTTCTGAATAGACAGACACAGTGCCTATTAGCATTAGGGAAGTTGAAAAGAAAAGCCATCAACCAGATCTGATGATCAAAAAGGTCAGTTTTCAAAACGTCCACTTAACCACTGAAGTTTTTTGCTTTAGCAGGAACAATTGCTTAATCAACACCACTTAGCTTCAATAGCTGAATTCTGTTCGAAAGAATGTGGTCATCTTGCTTGTTGAACTACAGTTCATACCAGAGGAGGAGATTACAGAAACTTTTTCTGTTGTTCCTTGCTTTAAAAAGCTGTTCTGAAAAATGAATTCTGTAGTTTGTGCTTCAATGCCAGGAGAGCAATCCAGTGCAGCCAAAATGACTGTACAGCAATACCTGGAGCTCAAATGGAAATAGACATTGCTACTTACCTAGTCAACCAGTCTCTCACTTTAACCATATGACATTCACTTTAGAAATATTTTAAAAACTCACTCATAATGCTGAGATTTGTTGCACAAGTGAAGAAGGTCACAATTAAGAAACAACTTCGCCGTTTATCCTGGGGTAGGATTACCTCTGTGTGTGACAATGTTCCATCTGCTGCACATGAGGGTTATTCATTTAAGTTTCATATACACAGTCTCCTCTACTCGGTGTTGGGATGTAACGCTGTATAAAACACCCTGGAGATTCAATAGCAAGATCTAAATACAGACAATAAGAACTAGGTTCTTCAGTTTCTCTTACGCATTAGTAAAAGTCTGAAGGATAAAAGACATGTCAGAAGACCTCTTCTGATTTCATTTTTAACTGAAACACAAAGAAGGATGTTAAGGTACAGACTTGTCTACAGGTGATTAGCACAGGGAAAGCCTTCCTTTCCATTGCATTGTCTCTTTGGAAATCTTTAGTGTTCAGAGCCTTGCCTTTCTAGCACCAGATTTTCTTAAAATTAATTTCATTTTACATGGAGATGGAATTGTGAAATAGGTATGAATTTCATTTTACCATAACAATGAAATACAGTACTTTTACGTTATGTGGAGTGAGTTTAGTATACAGACAGACTAGCACATCTCTCAGCTTTCATAAGGAAAAGCAGCAGAGATTCAGGCTACTCACCCTACTGTAGGAATGACAGTTCTGCTTTTCATATTAATCTCATTTTCTTTAAATCTCTGAGATAGAAGCTGACAGTTTTAAGACAACAAAGAGAAAAAAAGGGGGCAAAAGAAAAGAAGAAAAGACAATTTGTCAGTCTTTACATGAAACATTGCCTTTTACTCATTTCTGGCCTCTAAACATGAAAGATCTTGTTGGTGTCCCCAGCTAAATGCAGGAGATCAAAGAATTAGTGATATATAACCTGATGCCTGTCTAGCAATATTTCAAGATATGAACTCAAAATTATAGAAAAATATGCCAAAAGTTGCTAGAATGTAGGTCTTTTTTTTTCCCCATTTTTTTTAAAGAAACAAGAAGGAAATTGCAGGTAATCTTTCCTGACTGCTTCCTGTTATCACAGTTACGTAGGTATCAAATGGACCATTAAATTACATGAGGAAGAAACACCTTGAATGCAAAGTTCAAAAAGAATTTGTGTGAGAAATATCAAATAATTATTTGTCTTCCCCAGCATCCACAACAATATACTAGGTACTCTGTGTGGTCTATACAATCTTATTTCTGAAGAACTTTACTTAAAAGAGTGAAAAATTTTCATTTTCAGATAATTTTTAAGATTAATAATAGGAAAAAAAGAGTCTGGAATATTTTGAATTTCCTTTCTTTTTCTCCTACATTTCCCTTTAAATTCACCCTTTCCAATTATTTGAGCCCCAGAGGCTGAGAAAATATACAAAGAAAAAAAAGATGAAGAAAAAGGACAATTGAAGAGATTAGGATCGCTCTTTTTAACAACACTGGCTCTTCCCCAAAAAAGGTGGAATCATATATTTTGGCTGTAGGTGTGTTTTTTTGTAAAGATTTACCATTGTATAAAAATTCTGCTGATTTTTTTTAACTTTTTTCTTCTTTCTTTGACTGTCCACAGAAAAGCAAGTTATCTGTAAAGATCTGTGATAATCTGGTGGATTTACTCCTTGTCTGAGTCTTTTACAGCATCGAATCAGAACTGGTAGACTTTGGCCCTAGTGCCATTCTCATTCCCCCGTGAAGGGGAGATACCTCTGTGACTGATATCAGAGCATTGTGACACAGATTTTAAGTGGCCTAGAACTCACTTTCTACCTTTTGGAGGAAGTTTGGATACCAAGCCTTAGATCTTGATGTATCTTCATAACTTTAGTGCTGCAATTCTACCTCTTTTAGACTGCTGCTAAAATAAACTCAAAGATACCACTAAACCAAGATTTAGCTGTAACTTTGCCTGTGGGAGGAACATATTACTCAGACTTTGTGTTCTTTGCACTCCTCAAATGGATGATGTGTGAGTTTGATAGGCTCTTTGATGCCAGAACTACTCTGCTATCCCCCTTGTGTGAGCTGCTTTGAGACTTCCAGATGAAAACGCTATAAAAGTTCTAAATGGTATTGCTGTTATTATTTATTATATATTAAGCTAGAGTAAACTGCACATTACTTTTTTATGTTTATGCTTGGAAAGGGGGATGTATAGATAACTCATATTTGATAATGTAAGTATTTGGAACATTTGCTCTGTGCCCTACCATCTGTTTCCATTATTAAAGCCAAGAGAGAGTTAGACATGGGCAGAAATAGAACAAAGACAGAAAATTCATTTCACTGTTGTATGTACTGAATCAGGGATGTTTCTCTGTTCACTTTCTAGTTTTCATACCTTACCCAGCTGTAAGTGCTTGCTTTTTGTTTTCAGTACCTTTGTGCCAGTTGCTAATGGTGCACATCACTGGGTTGTGAGAAACTTAATAGTTTCATAAACTTTATTACAATGTCTCTATAAACATTCAAAATCTAAAATGACAAATAATTGCTTCTCATTAGCAATGGCCTATAAACCATTTATTGGTTCACCAATACTGAACTTGTATAAATGGTCCTTGTGCAGGACCAGAGGAAATAGCCTACATACTGTTAAACACACCCTAGAATAGGAAAAGCAAAATATATGACAGCAAAAAAAGCAAAAAATCCAACATGAAGAGCCACAGTGAAATTTCTTGCTTTTAAACAGAACTCCCGAGGAATTAATTGAGAGTTTTAGCATAAACATTTAAGGTATAATGAAATCCATAGACATACAGCAGCAGATTTCTGGCAAAGATGCAATTTGCTGACTTCAACTTTTTTCGGGTTGTCTGTCATGGCCACATTTGCCTTTAGTTTTAGGTTCAATAACAAATCCTTCAAAGATAATTGTAAAATATGTTAACGCCTTGTACAAAATGAGTCATCACCTTCAATGTGGTGCCTGGACAATAAAATGATATTAATTGCAATATTAATTGTTGCAGTGTTAGCAGCCTGCTAGGTAACTGCAATTATGGGCAACTCAAAGGCTGAAATCTTCTAAATTGAAAAGTGATCTCACATTCCACAAACTGACTGTGGTCATTGTCAGGCATGACACATATTACACACATGAGTGATATTCAAATAAAGTCCTACTTTTCTTAAGAAATAATGTGTCACAAAGTTTCTTCCATAAGCTAATCCAAAGTACCAGCCACATACAGAAATCTGGCACAAATTTGGGGGTCACAGCCTTACTATTCAGACAGGCACAATATAAAAATATATCAGCAAGTAATAAACAGCTATATCTGTAAGTGAAATTCCTTGAGTCAGTCTCTGTGCTAGTTTCAGTTAGAAAAGAGAAACCTTTCTTCCTAGTAGCTGGTAAGGGGCTGGGTTTGGATTTGTGCTGAAAACAGCACTGACCAACTACACAGCGATGTTTTTGTTATTGCTGAGCAGTGCTTGCACAGAGCCAAGGCCTTTTCTGCTCCTCAGACTGCCCTGCTGTCAAGGAAGTAGGGAATGCATGGGAAGTTGGGAGGAGACACAGCTGAGACAGCTGATCCCAACTGAGCAATGGGATACTCCATGGGAAACAGTGAATTAATTCCTTGTTTTGCTTTGTTTATGTGTGTGGCTTTTGCTTTCCATGTGAGACTCTTTATCCTCAACCCATGAGTTTTCCCACCTTTACTCTTCTGATTCTCTCTTCCATCCCACCAGGAGAATGTGAATTAATGGCTGCAAGGAGCTTAGCTGTCACCTGGAGTTAAACTACAACAGTCCCTGAAACTGAGAAGGTGACCCCTAAGTTGAACAATTTTCAAAACTTCAGAGCCTAAAGAGGCCTTCCAGAAGGCAAAAGGAATAGCCTTTTTTCAGTTCACAGGTTTCAGCTTTGTTTCCTTTGATGACTAAAAAATGATACTGTAGGATTGTTGTTGATTGCAGGCAGAATTGCTCAAGTGCAGTTTTTAAATGCCTTATATAATAAGACTATGAAATTATTCCACACATGGATTGTTTAAAACAGCTGCAGTAAGTGCCTAAAATTATTTCATCTAGTACAATGCCATTTTAACTACTTTTTTAAATTTAGAAAAATATATGCAATTAAGGTGCAATTACCGAAAATGAAAGTACCAGTGTAATTAAAATACATTAAATGTATAAATACATCCAAAATTCCTTCTGATTTATTTGTCTGCTTCTATACTCTGAATTGTTTTTTTTGAGATAATTTCTTTCACATACATTTTAGGAATCTTAGCTGGTGGAAAACATTTCTCATATGTCAATGTCATTCAACATCTTTCCCAAAATAGTTAAATTAACACTTATTTTAAAATCAAATTAGACATAACATTAAAAAAAA
>VXBR01010273.1:4145-24069 GCA_013400215.1 Cisticola juncidis | reverse complement strand
GGCTCAGCCGGGGAGAAAAGGGGCTCAGCTAGGGAGAAGAGGGCTCAGCCGGGGAGAGAAGGGGCCCAGCCAGGGAGAAGAGGGGCTCAGCTGGGGAGAAGAGGGGCTCAGCCGGGGAGAAGAGGGGCTCAGCCTGGGAGAAGAGGGGCTCAGTCGGGGAGAAAAGGGGCTCAGCTAGGGAGAAGAGGGCTCAGCCGGGGAGAGAAGGGGCCCAGCCAGGGAGAAGAGGGGCTCAGCCACCCAGGCCCCTCCCCACAGCAGCGGCTCCCAGAGACTCATCCAGGCCCGGCCGCCCAAGGCAGAGCAGGCCTAAGCCAGGCCCCGCTGCGACCCACGATGTTACCTGGTGGCTCAGCAGGAGAAAAGAGAGGGCTCGAACAAAGCCTCAATATTATATGGGCTTTACCAAAAGTCACATTCTGTTTTCTCAGTGGTCAAACCACATGCCAATAGTCAAGAACTTACCTTTGATGGGTCGTTGTCTGTTCTAAAGAAATCTAAGGTCCTAACAAGTCAATAGTCCATATTCTTTTTCAACTAAAAACCAAACTGTGTTAACCCATAACACCAATACATGCAAATAGCTTCAGGTCAGGCGGCAAGAGAATGGGGGCAGGCATTTTCAGTGGTGTTCGTTAACAGAATAAGAGGCAACAGGCACAAATGGAAATACAGGAAGTTCCAGTTGAATATGAGGAAGATGTTATTTACTCTGAAGGTGACGGAGCACTAAAACAGGTTTCCAGATAGTCTGAGGTGTCTTCTTCTCCAGAGATATTCAAAGCCTGTCGAGATGTGAACCTGTGCAACCTGATCCTGCTTCAGCAGGGGAATTGAACTAGATTATCTAAAGAAGTCCCTTCCAACCCCAACCCTTCTGTGTCCCTGTGACTTCATTTCTTTCACAATTTTGGTTGTGCTGAGCATAATTTGCCAGCACCTGAGGCTTAGATTGACTATAAATTGAAAGTACCCAGTCAAGATTTTATTCACAATGGGACAGTCCAGATGATATAGCAGGACTTTACAGTTGAGATTCTCTAGGTTTATTCTTAAATAAAACAATGGTTTATAGACCAGAAGTCAATAATGGTCTTTACCCGAATGCCACTGTCCATTGCAAAAGTTCATAAGTAAATATTTTCAGCAGAATGATTAAGTGGAGTAAAACCTCTGGAGTTCAAGACTTTCTTTTTGTTACTTCTATATAGAATTGATTTTATTTTTGTTTTTAAACCATCAAAAAAGCCTTTCAGCTCTTTATTATTAAGAAGTTTTCAGTGTTTGTTGCTGAAGAAAGAATGCCAAAGGATAGAAACATACAAAGCAAGCCAGAACCTTTGAAGGACTCTGTCATTTTCTCATAAAATCTGCCTTGAATGCAAGGGCAAAACAGAATCACAGAGAGAGCAGACCTTTAATTGTCCATGTAGACTAGGGATTTTGACTTAAAGTGAGATTGGATCCTTGTTCTCCTTGTGAAAATATGTCTGGGGGCAAATCTTTTAGATGAAACTAAGAAGTTATATTCACATCCTAACAGAAGTTGTAATGGTACAGAAATTATAAGGTAAAATGCATCTGCTACTCCATGGATGGAACATATTTGCTGTGCTCCATGGTGATTCCCCAACAGTAAGCATCTGCTAAGGGAATAGAGAGTGGGGCAGAGTGGAGACACCATGTCATGTCCAGACTCCGTGGAAATTTTTTCAGGAAGGAGAACTCAGTAGTATTTGCAGCTGAGAAACCCCACGGCAGCAGTAAATCTGTGGAGGGACGAAAAGAGGTCCTGCTTCCAAACCAAAAAAAAACTGTGATGAAATCTCTCTCCTTAGATGAACTTGGTTCATTATAGCCACATTTTAAGATTAACACACATTTAAGATTAATCCATCCTAAAGTTGCCCATCTCCAAGGTACCACCATCTCTCAGTGGGTACCTGCACTATGGTTTTTAACGGCATCCTTAAAAGTGAAGGGAGGAAATTTTACACCATCAGTAACAATGGGAGGCAGGACTAGAATCATCCAAGCTCCACCTAAACATAAAGAAACAGTATGATAATAGGTCAAGAAGGGAGGAAAAGTGAGACAAGAAACCATAATCATTCATTGCTGGGATCAGTCAACAGGCTGAACTTTTTTTCTCCCTCATAAGGGATGCCTATTGGGTAAGAACTATACTATGTGTATGCTGAATACTTTTGTTGAGGATTCAAGACAGTAATTTCAACATGTTTTTGCACTCAGATACTGTCACCAGCAATCTTCGAAGCTTAACCTGTCACAAAATCATTTTAATAAAGAGTATTATGCTGTAAAGTGTTTGTGAGTCCTTCACGGGCAGTGGCTGGCTGTGGGTAGCATTCTTGAGTGCAGACCCACTGAGGGGTCATAAAGTGGCAGGACCTGCTGAGGGGGCCTCCCTTGTGCTGTTGGTGTGTGTCCCTGAATAAGTCAATCCAAGTGCCCTCCAGTCCAGCAGCAATGCTGAGTGAAGGGTTCCTCTAATGGGGCACTGACAGACTGGTCATTGTCTCCATTCCTGGGGCACTGACAGACCAATCAAACACTAAGGGTCAAGGAAATCTCCTCCTCTTCACATGACAGCTCCATCTTCCTAAAAGAAGAATTCAGTTGTGCACTCATGCATTTCAGCTTGTCATATGTGTCAAATCTTACATCAAGATGGTGATCCACACTCTGCCACTGAAGAACAAGTTCCCATCTTCATTTATACACAGGTCTATTTCTTTCACTATCATATATTGGATGTGAGTAAGGAAAGGAAAATAAATTTCTATAGATTCATGCATAAATATTCATGGATATATATATGGATGTGTCTACATACAAACATGAATAGTATAAATATAATATTTGTCATCTTTTAAATTAAGCTTTTTTCTGTGATACTTCAAATTTGGGAGAAAAAAAACGCCATGATTTCTACCTATTAAAAGTGAAGTGAACCTTTGAGTTTCTTTTGCCTTAAAAATATATTTACAACTTTCAGTCAGTTTTAGTCTCGACCAAAGTGTTTGACAAAGTTTTCAGCTAAATTTGTTCTTGTTATAAAATGCTGGAGTCACATCTACACTTGAAGGTAGGTGTCATGTATTGTTTATTTGCGGTCTTGTAGATGAGACATTTGAAAATAGAAAATACACAGGCTCAACAAACCGCCACATTTTTCCACTAAGAACTTTATCTTTGTCAGTGCAAACATAGATGAAAAACATCAGAACTGGAATACAAATATTTCCTTACGTTTGAGCTCAGTTCTCAGGTTCTCAGTTCAAATAAACATCTTGCAAGTTTTCCTGAGAATCTTTTTAATAACCCTCTTTGAGACCACCTCTTTGAGTTTGTTATTTACCATTGTTTGTACCTTTTTAGGAACATAAGGTAAATTTCTGACTATTAGAGGGTTGTTTTACTGAATTCACTTGTACATAAAACTTTGAGTATTTGATGTCTCTTTATTTTAGTATTGTCTGTAAGAAAGCTTTTCCTCTTGCTGAAACTGAAAGCAAAGAGTATATTATTAGCTGAGCATGGATATTTTAACAGGTCTTTCAAGTTTTCATATATATTTGAAAGTTTAGTTCCCAGAGGCTTTATTTTTAATTTATCTTTAACATGAAGTTGTTTCATTATTTTAAATGCTAGGAAGTATAGAGGGACTCATAAAGAAAAAAATAATACTGTTGTCCTTCCCACAAAATCAGCAAGTATTTTGTGTTGTCTTTATGTATTATCTTATATTCTCTACATGCGATAACTCAATGGGTAAAACATTTGATGCTGCTTTTAATGATGAGGCCAAAAGACAACATCTTTCTTTTTAACTGGTGAAAGATACAGGGCGTAATACAACATTTAATACACAGCCCTCCTGATTTTGCTAGATTTTGGAACGTGTCTTAAGTGAGCTATGCATTCCTGATTCACTTGGGAAATTAGCCCCAAAACTACCTCACAAGACATGACCTCATCTTTATAATGAGCACTGGACAATTTGTTTCAGTAATGGGTAGAATGGCAAAAAGCCAAGGACGGTAGGGGAGAATCTTGTCTGTTATTTTTTGTCAACCTAGGAATAATGTATGCTTTGTACAACATACAAAGCATCACTTAGGAGCTGTGCCTAAACTGCTAAAGATGAGCTCTTCTTTCTGCTATAAGCAGACAGCTCTCAGTGAGAGCAGCGGGTATAGTCTATGCATGTCTGAATTTAAAATATTTTCTAGACAGTATTGTTTTGTAGTGGCTTTTTTTTTTCCAGTGGATCCTCGCTCACCTTCTTTCTCATTTATCTGAATGAATGAGATTTTTTTTTTTTTTTTCTGTTAGTACACCAGTATCTTCACTTCAGTTTCTCAATCAAAGCATATCAATTGTGAACCCCTTTAGTCTGTGAACACTTTGGGGTAAGGGTTGTTTTTCACTCTGCATTTTGTGCTCAGGAGTGTATTGTTTTTAAGACCCATGTTATTCTAGATTTTAAGTAATACATGGAAACTTTACAAAGAAAACTTAAAATAGGTAAGAACTGTGCAACTCCATCTGATTTACTTGGAAACCTTCACTTCATGCTCTGGTGGTACCCAGCATGGAGAAGGCATAGATTTTTTCTCATTTGTATTTACCGACTAATGATATAAACAATTGCAGTTAATTGATGTTTTCACAAAATACAGTGTAGTCTTAATTTTTGTAATGTCCTTCATACCTAGGAGAGATAGGTAAATTTAACATTGGAAAGCAAAAGATGCAATTTTTATTGTTGAAATCAATTCACCTGAGAAAAAATGGACCTTGAAAACTGAGAGACAATTTATGATTCATATTTCTGTTTGCAATGACCATTTGTCACAGTTAGACCTAAGATTCACATAAGAGAGAGAACAAGACTAATTATGACATTTTATAAAAGTAATAACAATGATTTTAATAATAAAGAAAATTGTTTTGACTTTAATTAATTTTCTTGCTTTTATAATGTTATGTAAGTGACATACGGATCTCAACATTTCATCTGCTCTCAGACATGCACAATATATGTTCACATATATATATTCATATATATATGAATCTGTATGCATATACATAGCCCGAAAAAGCAGCATTTAAAGAAAAACACTTGACATTTTATAGGATCAGAGAAAGGACAATAAAAAAGGAACTTACAGTAGTGTTCAAAATAATGTATGATTTAGGGACAGCAAATAATTTCTTCTAATAACTAGATGTGACATTTTGTAGAATTGAAAGGCAACCCCTTCCAAATAAATAGAAAGGAAATAAATATATACAATTCACCATTAGCTTGAGATAATTATTCTATAATTTGTCTTTTAGGTCAAGGCTCAACAGGATTCAAATCATCCTAATATATTCATGGACAACAAGAATAACTATGCTTACAGTAGGAAAGCCGTGAAGTCAATGTGTCAAAACTATAAATTGTCATTAGACATGTAGAATAAAGAAAAAGCTTCTTCCATGTTAGTCCACAATCACACATTATTGCTTCTCCCATACATGAAATTTGCTATTGTCAGAAAAAAATAACAAGTGACTGGACTGAAAAGTTTCCCTTCTGGCCTGGACTAAAAATCTTTACAGAAGTGGCTCAACCTGATGAAAATGGTCTTAATTTTACTAAGAGTTGTAAAAATACCTATTCATGTATAAAATCATAGAATCATGAAGTGGTTTGGGTTCAAAAATACCTTAAACATCATTTAGTATCAATCCCCATGCCATAGACAGGATTATCCTTCCCAAAACCAGGCTGTTCAGGCGCCTATCCTACCTAGCCTTGAATGCTTCCAGGGATGGAACATCCACAGCTTTTCTGGCCAACCTGTCACCTCCCCCATGGTAAAAGATTTCCTCCTTATATGCAATCTAAACCTACACTTTTCTAGTTTAAAACCATCCCCTCTTTGTCCTATCACTACATGCCCTTGTAGAAGTTGCTTTTCATCTTCCATGCAGACTTCCTCCAGTCTGCATGTAAGACCTGGTACTGGAAAGCAATGCCAAGGTCACCCTAAAGCCTTCTCTTTTCTAGGCGGAATGACCCCAACTCTATCAGCCTTCCCTTTCAGGAGAAGTGCTCTACCCCACTAATCATCTTGGTGTTCCTTTGTTAGACTCATTTCAACAGTTCCATGTCCTTCCTGTGCTGGGGACCCCAGAGCTGGATGCAGCACTCCAGGTGGGGTCTCACCTGAATGGAGGGGCAGAATTATATCCCTCAAATGGCTGACCATGCTTCTTATGATTCAGCCCAGGATACCACTGGCTGTTTGGGCTGCAAGAACAAACAGCTGGCTCATGTCCAGCCTCTTATCCACCAGCACCTCCAAGTTTCTCTTGCAGGGCTACTCTTGATCTTTCCAGCCCTCAGCTCAGATTAATACTGGGCGTTGCCCCAAATCAGGTGCAGCACCTTGTCTTGGTCTTATTAGATCGCATGAAATTCCCATGGGCCCACTTGAGCTTGTCCAGGTGACTCTAGATTAAATCCCAGCCTTCAAAGTGTAGCAACCACACTTTTCAGCTTGGTGATATCTGCAACTTGCTGAGGGTGCACTTGATCCCTTCATCTATGTCATGTTAATGAAGATAATAAATAACACTGATCCCAGTTGGAACTCCTGAGGGACACCACTCATCACTGATGTCCATCAGGATTCTGAGCTGTTGACCACTACCCTCAGGATGTGACCATCCAACTAAATCCTTATCCACCTAAAATTAGTAATTCATGTCTAAAGTCCACAAAATGCTTCTCAGTCCTTTTACATGTATGTTGCTTTTGCTGCATGTTTTGGTTTAGGAATCACACTCCTCAGTTTAGTGTCCCAACCCCCACCAAGACTATCCCAAATCAGATGCTGCTTATTTGCTCCCTCCCTCTCACTTCCCCCTTCCCCTTCTCACTTTGGGGATGGACTTGAAAATCAGAAGTACAAAAAGGTGATAAGCATGGGTTGAGATAAGAAACTATTTACTGGAAAGAGGAGTCAGTTAAGGAAATGAACAGTAAAAATATTAATAACAAAAGTATACAAAAAGAGAAACTCACAAAATTGCTCATTGAAACAGACTCCAGGCAACAAGACACAATTGTTCCTTAAAAAACCACACCCTTCTTCTCACTGCAGTGATGACCTGAGGTGGTATGAATAAAAATCTAGACATTCCCACAGGGGTCCCAGCTCCTCCTGCTCACAGCTATTGAGAAAAATTAACTCTGTCCTGGAAAAAAACAGGTCACTGGATCATTCAATACAAGAACATTAAGAACATTCCACGATAAGCCTTCTTTTTCCTTGAAATTGAATTTTATTCCTATTAAGTGGGAATCTCTAAGTTTAAAACCTGGCAGAGAAAGAAGGAAAACAAAATCTTGACAGTTCAGGAAGGGTGGACAGACTCTGTGTACCTCAGCATCAAGTTTTACTTCTTTCTTGTTTTCCCTTTTAATTTCTCTAGTACATGTGAGCTCAGGTCATTCCAGGCTGAAACTTAAAAAACTACTCAGCCAATTAAGGTAGTTCTGATGGTGTGTACTCATGGCAACTGTTGGTATAAGATACTGTAAAACTTGTGTAAGTCAGCATGCCAAAAAGTAATTGGTGGCAGTATTCCAGAAAGAATTAAATTCACTGAATAGCTGTTAATAAGGTTTTTACTCATGGGTATTTCTCTCTCATGCTCTGTGTTAGTAACCCTAACAACAGAACTCTCCCTCATGAGTTAGTGAAATAGACTAGATAAAACAATATAAACGGGACGTATAAAAATTTCTATTAAATGATACAAAGCTTAAAGACTTTCCTAATGCCTTCATGAATTATAATAGAGCATTTTGCATGCACACAGGATGCAGAGATTTTGATGAATCATATAAGAAATACATATGTGTACATTTGCATATGTATGTACATGCATACATGAAAGAAAGAAGCTGGTTTTGTCTCATGTCACAGTCATAAGCATTCCACATAATGAGGAAGAAATCATGTACAAAAAAAAAAATAGCAGTACAGAGTTATCAAAGACCCTACTGTTCACCTGCAACATGGGCAAAAAAGATAGGCATGTTATAGGGAGTGGCATGTAATTCACATGAGGAGCATGGATTTTAGGAATTTTGGAAGTCCCCTGTAAATCAGAGCTCTCCTTTTCACCCTGCAGATTGCTCGTTAGTGTTTGTAGATAGCCCTCACATCCTCATCTCAGCGTCATAACCACCTAACAACGGTCCTAAACTTTCTTTGCTTCAATCCAACAAAAAGTGATTTCAATCCCATATTTCAATAACTTAATTCATGAAAGTGTTATATTCTCCTCATTCCGTTACGCATGAAGCACCCACAGGCAGATTAAACTACTGCATGTAGTAAGATCAACAATACAATACAGGTTGCTCTGAAAAAATCTATTATACTAACCATGGGCCCTCTGTAAACATATTTTTCTGTAAAGCTTAAATCAGTTCCCAATGAAACTGTGCTAAAAGATATCTGGGAGGAACATGTCAGCAAGTACTTAGAAGTAATCCTCACATCTTTCCTCCAGTAATTCATTTTGCAGTACCCTTTCCTGTCAAACTGGAGATGAAAAAATTGCCCCCTCTGCGCTGATGAGATTGATTTCTTTTACAGAGAGTGTTGTAACTAGTTTACGTAAAATGAAATGTGTGTCACAAAAAATAAACCACACAGTGTCACTGAATAAAGGAGCAGAGTGTTTCTTTATACTCATGGCAAGACTTATTTTTGAGTAGGACAGAAATATAAAAAGAATATTTTCTTATGTGTTGTTTAACACATTCTTGTCTGTTTGTCTGGCAATGCAAATAGCATGTTGTGTTACAGCTAAATGGTTTAAACTACTAAGGCTTAACCTGGTCTAAACATTTTACAGAATATAGACCATGCCATGATAATTTTCATATAGCTTTTTTTTTTTTTTTTCCTCTAAGGTGCTTTGCATTGCAAGAAGACCAGGAAATCCTTTAAAAAATTTGAGAGAAATGGAGAAAATGGAACAAAAGCTGTCAGCAAATTCCCATGTGTATTATGCCAACGCTTGCACTTTTTCTCTGTCTGTGTATATTTCTGACGTGATATCTCCACTTACATGCATCATCACTTATTTCAATAATTTTCTCTATAAATGAGACATCTATGACACAAATATGACAAAACTTACTTAGCATGAATCATGGAGAAACATGTCAACTTCTTCATTTTAATGAATATTTCTGTGTAAAACAGTGGTCACTACAGAATTTCAAGAAAGTCAGAGAGGATTTCTGGTGTTCAATAACTAGGGATTGGAACTCCAAATCCCTAGTGTAGGTCCCCTCTAAATAGAGAACTTAGGAAAGATGAGAGATTTTTTTTGAACGATTGGGAGAAATGGAGAAAACTGAACAAAAAGTGTTATCAAATCTACATGTGCATCCCTCTGTTTATGAAAGTACTATTTTACTCTAAGTACTGCATAAAACCAAGATGGCAGGGGAAAATAATTGTGTACTAAATTATGCTTTGTTTGTAACACTGGCTTTATTCTGATTTCCATTGAAGTGAACATTCCTTATGTCTTTCTGGAAAAAAAAAATGAGGAAGAAGATGGATGCTACAGATTTACTTGAATTCTGTACTTCAGAATCCTTCTTATCTACAGAATGAAATTTCAGCTTGTCTCTTCAACTCATACTATGGCAGCTGTTCCCCTCTGTATGATCATGTAGTCTACTGGGTCCTATTATTCAGTGGTTAAGAATAGGATGTAAATGAAATGGTATATTTACAGGACCTTCTGTTTAATCTGGGCTAGAAAAATATTTGATTAATAGTAACAGCATGAACTTGAAAATGTAGCTCACTAATTAAAATCTGGCTGACAATTCTGACTGCTCAAGCTTGTCTTTACTGCATTTTGACTAAAATTTCTGCCTGAATATGTTCAAAAGGAAGGCAAAGATAAAATAAAATACTTACTTTCAACATTTTGAACAAAACTGCATGGTTCTGGGAAAAGATGTCATTCCGATATGACTTTTTTAATAGAACACATTATTTTCAAGTTGCTTTGGCAAGGTCACTGAAACATTTCTCTTGTGTTAGTGGTCTTTAAAAAACTTTTGAAGTGCTAGAAGTATGCAAGATATTCTAATAGCAAATTAAGGCTGCTTCCTATGAAATGAAAAGATGTCAAAAATTGCAGGACCTCCATGCATGGGAAATCCCTCCATGTATTTGAGTGTCCTAATTTCTGAGAAACTGACAACTGAGTTCAAATAATATTCTATAAAAAGAGAAACCTTTTTATTGAATAATATCTGGTTCCTGGTTGGTTCATGGGTCAGTATGTATCTATGCTTTTTGCTAGAGTTTTCTTACAAGCCTGACACCCATGAATAAGAATCAAACAAATTTTTCTTATAGACTGTATTAAAGAAACATTTAAGCCTTGAAGAAATTCAGTGATCTTTTTTATAGCCTAACCTATAGCAAGTGGAGTATGACACTGTGGGTTGACCTCAGTTTCTGGTTCTGTCTCTGGTTTCCTTGGAGACCTTCTGCAGGTCACTTCCTCACCCTTTGTGAATCATAGAATGGTTTGGGTTCAAAGGGACCTTAATGATCATTTCTTCTGGCATGTCTCAAGTGAAAGAACAAGATCAGATTGAATATTAGAAAAAAAAATCACTGAAAGAAGGGTTAGAATAAGTTGCCCAGGAGGGTGGGGGTGTTACTATCTCTGGAAACGTCCAAGTGCCATCTGAATATGACACTTGGAAGTACAGTTTGGGGGCTAATATGGTCTTGCTGGATTGACAGTTTTACTACATGACCTAGAAGATCTCTTCCAATCTTGATTATTCTGTGATCTAGTTCCAAAATCCTCTGCCATAGAATGGCCACCTTCCATTAGACCAGGTTGCTCAAAGCCACAGCCAACCTTGCTTAAACAGTTCCACAGAAGGGACATCCACAACTTCTCTGTGCTGCCTGTACCGGTGCCTCATCATCCTCACAGCAATGAATTACTTCCTAAAATCTTTTCTTTGTCTTTTCACTGCATGTGAAAAAGGTCCCCCTCCATCTTTCTTGTAGTTTGTCTTCAGGTACTGCAACGCTGCTGTAAGGCCAGAGAGCTTTTTCCATGCAGCACATCCCCAGCTCTCTCAGCCAGTCTTCATAGGAGAGAAGGTTCAGTCCTCCTCTGGTCATCTTGGTGGGCTCCTCTGGACTCACACAGGTCATTGCTGGGTGCCCCAGAGCTGGGTGCAGCACTCCAGGTGAGGTCTCATGAGGACAGAGTACAAAGGCAGAGCCACCTCCCTGGATCTCCTGGCCATGCTTCTTTTGGTGCAGGCAGGACACAGTTGGCTTTCTAGTCTGCAAGTGCATGTTGCCAGGTCATACTCAGCTTCTCCTCAACCAAGAGCCCAAGTCCTTCTCCTCAGGGCTGCTCTACATCCAGCCCCCTCCCCCAGTCTGTATTTGTGCTTGGGATTGTCCTGGCCCAGGTTCAGGACCTTGCACTTGGCCTTGTTGAACTTCATGTTGTCATCAGTGGTACTAATTTGATATAATGAATCCTTAATTTCCTTGCCTTTTGTTAGCAGTGTGTGAAAAACAAAAACCTCAGAAGTTCTGAAACAATTCATCACCATTTCTGGCACTTTTTTTTTCATTTTGTGTAAACCTTGTTGGATAATTTACCTGCAGACATGGCACTTTCTGGAGCCCTCCATTTTGGTAGACACATTTCTAGTGAGGAAATAATTGTCTGAAACACATCACTCAGGTCTATTCCTTTTTGCTTCTCTGTAAGAATCCAAAATTCAGTAAAGAAAGAAGAAACTGTTCTGGGGATTATCTGATACAAACTGGGAACTACTGTAAGTCATCAGGAAAAACTCTTTTAGTCAGATTTCAAAAAAAAAATCTAGAAACAAGCACTCTGAGTATTGGAAGATACGATGCTAACTGAATACTATTTTTTTGATTCTTTATTGGTAAGAAGTGAACAGAGTCCTGAGAAAGACTGCTTGGTAGCTGAAGTGGTTGATACTGGCTAACCCAAGGTGCATTTACAAACCAATTTACTTTACAAATTCTTCATATACTATCTCTTTTATTTGAAATGTAGACATTCTCTGATTAGTAATCTCAATTAACTTTATCAGCATTTGAGGAACAGTGTAATTAATCTGAAGACAGACCAACATCCTTCTCTGATTGTTTTAAAGGATGTTGATAGTGAGGTTTGGTAACACTAAGATTTCACTTCATTCTTTTTCTTTTAATTTGTAAAATTTTCTTCTCTATTATGCTTTATACTCAGTTAGTCTAAATCTGTCTTTCTTTATCGAGTCTTGAAAATGTATTTTTAATTTAATTCATGGACACTAAAACCAAAATGTGAACTGATCTCTATTTTCATGATATGTATCTTTCATTTTAAGAAAAATAATTTTGAAAACAAGTTACATGTTACAAATTCCCTTCAAGACAAATTTCATGCATTACTCACAATACCTTAAACTCCCTATTTTTAATCCTAATTTCAGGTAAAATGCAAACAGGAGGCAGTCATTCCCATTTTAAAGCTTATAGACTACTGTTAAAAGTAACAAGAACTCCTGCCAACTCTTGGTCACTCTACAAAAAGAAAATCATTAAGGACTAGAATGAGCTGCTTTTTACTGCAAAATTTTCCATTTATACTGGCAGTTCCTTACAACTAAGTGTTCATAAACACTGTCCATGTAAGGTTTTCAGTCAGAGGCTGACAATTTGTATCAAATTTTGAGGACCAGCAGATGGTGCTATTGCAGATGGCTATCTTGTTTGGTTTTGTTTTGTTGGGCTTTTTTTCTGACAAAAACTGGCCACAAGCTCTTAAAAACTACACTTATTGTCAGTCAAGGCCTGGTGTTTTTTAAAAGCTGTGGATGTTCTTTCTACATAAGGCTGTACATCCAGTGGTGTTGTTTTCTTAAAGATATGTTATGGATTTTAGTCATATAAGCAACCTGATATTATATGGTGAAAAGAAATTGCAGTATTTGCCTTGCTGGAATGGAGGGATAGTACTCAAGGAAAAAGAAATAATGTGCTCCTGCAAAGACACAGCATTCTGGTTCTATATGGTCTAAATAATACAGCTTGAAATTACTGTAATTGGAAGTGTTTCATTAGACTTTCTTAGGTCTAGAAATGTAAAAGGACTGTGCTTCCAAGCCCATAGAATAAGTTTTCTTTAGACAAGCAAAACACAAGTGAAACATCTCAAGACAGGGGCATCATTAAAGAAATGACAGTATTTTGACAAATGCTGTAATTTTTCAAAGGTACAAAGCTTTTTGTATGTTGGAGCAGAAATTGGTCATTAGCTCCAGCAAAAAGTAGGGAAGAAAAGGAAGACAAAGTGGACAAAAACTTAAATTTAAAAATATAATAAAAGTTCAATAAAAAGATTTAGTGATTTTTCTTGACTGATACCAAGGAAAATATAAGCCCTCCCTTTTGAAGTATATTTTTGGAACCAGTTTCCCCATTGAACAGAGATCTGTAAGTACCTCTGTGACCAGTCTGTTGGTATTCAGATAGAATACCTGTGGCACAAGATGTTCAGTGAAAGAAGGTAAGTATGAACCGCCTTTCTCTCAAGGGTGTTACATGAGTTTTTTATGAAAAGAAAAGAAAAGAAAAGAAAAGAAAAGAAAAGAAAAGAAAAGAAAAGAAAAGAAAAGAAAAGAAAAGAAAAGAAAAGAAAAGAAAAGAAAAGAAAAGAAAAGAAAAGAAAAGAAAAGAAAAGAAAAGAAAAGAAAAGAAAAGAAAAGAAAAAAGAAAACTGTATGTAATCCTGTCCAAACTCACAGAATCTCGAGTCTCAAGCACCTGCTCATCTTCCTGTCTGTTTGTGCATTTCCTTTTTTCTCATTAGAGAAAAACATAACCCAGAAGTAACCATGTACAAAAATTTTGGACAAAGACAAAAATGGAAAGAAATACATTCCTTTTCAATATCCCAAAGAAGATTTTGTGTCCAAATCAGGCAAATTGGTAAA
This sequence comes from Cisticola juncidis, assembly GCA_013400215.1. Classification (NCBI taxonomy): domain Eukaryota; kingdom Metazoa; phylum Chordata; class Aves; order Passeriformes; family Cisticolidae; genus Cisticola; species Cisticola juncidis. The sequence continues at coordinate 9,947 of VXBR01010273.1, read as the reverse complement.
TAAGATGAAGTGCTAATAATTTTAATTGAGGATAATAGTTGGAAATTTATATGCAAAAAATTAAGAACATTTTTCCAGTTGCTTAAAATATAAAATTAAATGGAGCCTGGTTTATCCCAACCTTTAGTCTCTCTTCTTAGACAATCAGAGAAAGACTTTTAACAAACAAATAACATTTCTACTAAAGCCAGATAATTCCATCAATTCACACAACTACTGAACTACTAAATAATGACAAATTTTGGGTCAAGCAGATCTGGCTTAGGTCTGAGCTCTCCACTCCAGTAGAAACATGCTTCATATCCAGTCCCCTGTATTTCATGATTCCGATTCAGGTACCAGTGTCTGTGTGACTTTGGGAAAAGAGAAAAGTTCTGCCCTTTCATGACTGCAGACAGACATTTCCCCACCTCAGCCTTCTGCCTCTCCTTATTGCTGCTTACGACAGACATTCAGAGCAGCCTTGGTTTCAAGCATACAGCAAGAAATGAGTGATGCAGCTGGCAACATACCCCTGGTTTTCCAAGCTTTGAATACACTCTAGGGAAACACAGGCTCATAGCAACCTTTTTGCTAGACAGCTGATTGTGCCAAAGGAGGATTGAGGAACCAGAGGATGGTATGAAACGGCCACACAATTAGAGAAAAAGAAAGTCATGCATACTTTTTGGTTTGGATTGGTTTGGTTCGGGGATTTTTTTTGTTGTTCTGAAAGGAATCATCTTCCTAGGAGAAAAAATAAAAATAAAAAGAGAAAGGAAGGCAGTTAGCACAGTTAGGGATTAAGCACATCAAAATGGCTTAACCATGTTGTAGCAAGGAGAAAGGATCCTTCATTGTAATGCAGGAAACAAGTTGTCTCACTATTCACTTTCAAAGGATGTTGTCCAGTTATATGCTGTCCTGTCTTTAATGACAGCTATTGTAAAACTCAGATGTAATTTTTAAAAATTTTAATGGTTAAAGTCATCCAGGGTAGTCCAGAGTTGTAAAGATAGATCTGTGATATCTAACACAGATCTGCAGTATGTCATGATCACACTATAGGGACTAGATATAGGGACAAAATGAAAAATTAGACTCTGCTTCTCTGGACCCTGCTGAACCTCCTCAAACTGAGAACAAACCCAGGGTTTGTTTGCTTTGTACCTTCTAACACAGTGCTGTAGATCAGATGTAAATACATTGTCAGAAGGGATATTTAGACTATTCTCTCCCCTTCAAAAAAAACTGTTAGTTTTGCAGGAGTCCCAAAGAATTACACTTAAGTAATGTCTACTGTCTAGGCCTTTATCTACATTTGCAAGTTTGGCCATCTTTCATTTCCTACCTTATCATGGTGCAAATCTGACTTTTATGCTCATATTCTTGCTTGCTTCCTTCTGACAAAAAATAAGCATTTTCTGGATCCTGAGCTTTTGGGAGGTTTTAAGTCCACAGTTCCTGACAGTTCTTCTTAGCATATCTGTAGTGTGGCATGTGCACATAAAGAGCTTTCTTTGGGAAAGACCTTGTGGTAGCCTAGTAGATTCAGGAAGACAAATACACTTGGCATTTCTGTGTGTTTCAGTGTCTTTAGAGGAGTGCCTTGTCAGGGGGATGATAGCTGGACATAGACAGAGTGATCATTAATAAGAGTATTTATTAGAGTCAGGTGTCAACCTGTTACACTATGATATGCTTTAAAGAAATCACTAAGTGCTGTGCTATGAATAAAATATTTATGTTTGTGCCTGAATGATAAATATTAGTCATATATAAGGCATTGTTGACAGTTCTCTGAGAGGAAAACCTGGAGAATATTTTAATTTATAATACTACACATTGTATGCATTTTGTATCCTTCACACTTTCATTTCATGCAAAAAAGGAAAAAGACATTGAGCTCCATAATTCCATGAAAAATAAATATAGAATTATGCCAGATAATAAATCTGATAATAAAAATGTTTGAAAAATGTTTCATTAACATACTAAACGACCTTTGAAAAGCAACAATGGGATTTATCATGGTGCTAAAAGAAGTATGTTGATAAGTTAAAAATTCTTAACTGCAATGAGCAGGGACATCTACATTTAGATAAGATTTCTCGGAGTCCAACCTGACTTTGAATGTTTCTAGGGACAGGAAATATACTTTTTTGCTGGGCTTTATCCCTAGGCTTATGGAAGCTCTAGTCCTCAAGGATTTTCCATACTTCATTTTATTCTCCACATGTCCAGAATGAATTTTTAAGGACATGGATTACATAGGTTGTATTGTTTACTGTCCTAAAACACCTGCACAGCAGCACAAAGAGCAAATACTGCATTGGAAGTGATAGTATGTCAGGCCAATTCATGCAATATATGCATCATTTTGAAGACTCATGGTGTCTTGGGACATTGTCCCCTCTGCTTCTTTCAGGGTCTACTCCCTCTTCCACAGGTCTTCTGATTCCTCTCCAGTGCTGGATCCTCTCTGTTCCTCATTGCTTATTCAAAGTTTTCATTTGCACTTCCTGATCTGAGTCAGTATTTAAATGCTGTGAAGGGTTTCTGACAAAGACACTGATCAAGAAAGGTAACATGACTGTTCAAGGGGACAAAATAATGATGAAATCCATCTACACTTCTATTTCCCCTCCACACTTTGTCCCCTATAAAGATTCCCTTTACTGATATGTAGAAGATCAAAATATTTTACTTTCCTTAACTTTTTAAGTGCAAAGATTTTCTCCTGTGTGGTGATCTTAGTTCTCAGCCACAGGGAATGGTGTCTAAGAGGAGTTAAAAGCTACAGGGAACAATTTAAGGAACTTATTTCATCTAATGTAGTTAAAGCTGCAATTTTTATTCCTGAGAGTGTTGACTTTTTATTGTCCCTTTGCTACCTAATTGCACACACAGAAATTATTTCCGTGGATTTCACTACATGTTGGCACTGAAAAGTATCTTAGGAAAAAGATCTACATCATTTTTATTAAAAATACTGAGAGCATATACTAAAATGTCCAGGATGTTTGTCTATAGACCAACAGACACCCTAACATAAGACTTGGGTGTGTTTCTGCTGATTGGCAACACATGCCAGAAAAGCAACCCTCTTTTTCTGCCCTTGCCTCTCTGTCAACTATGTTACTTTCTGCTCTTTCTGAGCATGTTCATGAATGGTCTATCTGGGACCACAGCACTATTTTAATACATTTATTTTTAGAAGAAGCACAGGAGTAGTCATAAAAGCACAGATATTCAATTAGGCAAATATTAATTTGCTCTTGTGTTTTTGTTCATAGTGGCAAAGCACAGTTTTTCTGGCAGGGATGCAGCTGGCTTATTATGGTTTACAGTATCAACATTCAACAGTGACTCCAAAGTTTTCTGGAGCTGTGTGCAAAACATACCTCTAAATATCATATAAAATAATAAATAGTAGATATAAATAATACAAATAGATATAGCTGTAAAAGGAAATGCTTCTTTTAGGAGTCCTCAGAGTCCATCTGCCCTTGTAAAACCATGAAATATTGGTCTCAGACTGAACAAAACCTCTCTGACAAGAAATTCTGGCATCATCCAATCCATCATCTTGCCTATGATCACTTTTTTGCAGTTTCTTTCAATTCTGTTCACAATGCCTGGACCACTCCAGTTTTTCTCCCTTTCACACCTTCTGTATGTGCTGGTCTTTGTTCAAAACATACAGATCGGAAGTCCAGGTGACTCTGAACTTCTGTGTCATGCAAGTCTTTTTTGAAAGGTTTGGTTCTTGAAGTGGTTCCAGATTTATTTTTCTCAGTCCTCACCTTATGGAAGGTTTGGCCTATTTCTTTACCTTTGATGTTTATAAATCATTTGCTCCTCAGCTTTACCATAATCTTAGTTTATTAATAATTTCTCTCAGTGACTGCTGTGTCTGCAATTGCCTTATGATTAATCCTACCACCCAATAAAGTCTTTCTTAGGTTTGGCAGAAATAGAAGGACAAATATGGTTTGTTGTTCTTAGACGATGGCATGTGCACGTAGGACATGATAATGTACAAGTAAATCAGGTATTGTTTCCACAATATAAAAGATGATGGATGTGAAAACTGAGAATAAAACTCAAGATCACTGTGACCTTTAGGCAGTGTGGGCAGAAGCAGACCCTGAGTAGTTATTTAGCAGCAATTTTTGGGTAGTTGCTAGAGCAGCAGAAACCAACACAGACAGTGTTGCAACAATGCTTGATTTGTCCTTGTTGCATGTCATCCTTGTGCATGACAGATGCAATTTACTTTATAACTGAAAGGCTTGGTTGTACCTACCTGGGTTGCATTATGTGAAGACACATTCGAGGCTACAACAACAAAAGTTAAGTCCTGACAAAAATATTGAGGCATAAAGGAGGGATACAACAGACATAGTCACAAGAGTTGTAATATCTGCCCTTAAAAGCATGATTCATGACACTACAAAGAGCAGCCTCCCAGACTGCGGGGGGTCTCACTCCCCCTGAAGTCATTCTCAAAAATTGCATTCAAGATGAATAGGACCCTGCAGGTAAGAGGCCTTTGTAAGTAAGTGTTAAAAATCAGAGGCATCCCTTCAGCAGTCTCACACTGTGTGCAGTTGTTTCCTTGCTTTTCTTAATGGTCCTGAACTACTTGTGAATAGCATTCACTGAAAGCACCAGGAGGGATTAAAAAAAAAAAAAAAAAAAAGTGAAACTACAGCAATTCTCCAAACCTTGTTTATTGAATGTCAAGCTGAGAGCAGTTATTGACCCAGGGGGATTACAGTTTATTCAGGGTGCCAAGTAATTATAGAAGTGACATTAGATCATCATTTACACTCACCGCGTAGTCATGAATGACAATGTCAGCTAAAACAAGGACAAATGGGAAAGAGCCCACAGTTTACAATATTCCTGAGAAGCATTGCACAGGGGTAAGTAAATGAGGGTTGTCTGGTCTAGTAGCTGCTCATTTCCATTGGAAATTACCACCTGCTGCTCTCAGTGGCAGTTAACACTAATATGAGAATCCCTGAGCCAAAGCAATAAACTAACAGTGAATGTTGTTTTCTGTTTTCTGTCTTTTCACTTAGGTAACATATAGAGGAAATAACAGAAGAGACCTCTTAAGCAGAAAGCTTTGGTACTCAGCAAATGTACTCTTTTATCGGGAAATTCTGTAATAGAGTTTTGTAAAACTTGCAGTACTTGCCTAAATTCATACGAGTTACTCATTTACAAGTCAGGTAGCAGTTGCCTTTGCATGTTTTCCACACAGTGCTTTCCAGATTAAATTCCAAAATATGCAGACTCATCTGCTAGAAATATGAGAACTCCTCAAATTGGAAATACTCTGCTGGTCTATGGCATCAGTATAATCTCATTGCCTTGTACAGATCTGCAAGCAAAACTGAATATCCAACTCAGGAACATTCAGTAAAAAATATCTTTTTAAAATTATTGGACTTGTGACATAGCATACCAGCTTTGCAAACAGGAAGGCTGAAAGAAATTCTTAGAGGTAATTAGGATGTAGTCTTCCACTTGGTCAGATGAGATTGTTTTACAAAAATATTGCTAAGAACCCAACCCTAGCAGTTGAAAGACCAGTGAAGATAAGAGAGAGGACCATAAGAACATGCACAGTAACCCTCTAACTGCAGCTTGGATAGAGAAATCTCTACTCAGCAAGGCAGCCAGTCTTGCAAGGAAGAAAATAACAAAGCACTGTGCTCACTTTATGATCAATGGATATCAAGGATAAGAAAAATTTTACACTGAGTTAATTTTTCAGCTTCCTTTTTTTTTTTTTTTTTTTTTTTTTTT
>VXBR01010219.1:920-13885 GCA_013400215.1 Cisticola juncidis | reverse complement strand
AAAAAAAAAAAAAAGGCATGGAATAGGACAGTAATATCCTCCAGGGAACATAGATTACCTGCCTGCTGTTATTGGAAATGTGATCAATAACAGAGATATTTGTAATAAAGAACACTGAATTAGCAAAAAGCTTTCTTTCTTTTTCACAACTGCTCTTAACTCACAGACCCCGAAGGCCTACGAAGCTTTTGCATGCACAGAAGAGGCGAGCTGTGACCATGGTGTTGATGGAAGGTTTCTGTGTTACAAACACAGAGTTTGTTTCTGTGCAACAAACTCAGGACAGACCCCGGACCGGGGGCAGCGGGCGGGGCGGCGCCGGACGGGGCTGGGTAAAGCTGTGTGGGGTTGTGAAGTGAGTGCATGTGCGTGTTTGTGATGGACAGCGACAATCGCCGCTCTAAGGGAGCGCAGGTGGCCGCAAATCAAAATCAGCAACGCCCCAGAGGGCGGCCCGGGCCCGTTCGGCCCCGGCTGCTGCCAGCACACAAGATAGCGGATCTGGGCAGAACTCACGTGATACCCTACCTAAGATGGCGGCCCTCACCGGAAGTGACTTCTGCCAGAACGCAAGATGGCGGCCACGGGTTGAAGTTCCGCGATACCATATCAAAGATGGCCGGTTGACCAGAAACATCTTCTCCCAAAACACAAAAGCAGAGTTCGGGCCGAAGTCGCATGATCACACCCAAGACGGCTTAGGTTTATCGTGCCCTTTCCCATATGGCGACATTTCGCGCATGCGGTTTGGACAGGGAGAAAAGCGGCGCCGTGAAAGGACCCCCGAAAGACGACCCCTTGGCTGCCTGAATCCCGCCTCGTCCCGGTGGGGACGCGGGCGAGCGGGAGGCGGCCGCAGGCAGTGGCGGGGCAGCCCCTGTGGCGGTCGCTGAGGCGAGAGGACCCCTGGGGGGGCGCGGCCCGGGCTCGGCTCTGAGCGGTGAGCGGCGGGAGCGGCTGCTCCGTCAGGCTCTCGGGGAGATGTTTCGTCACCCCGGCCCGGGGAAGACATGAAAACAGATAATAGTCGAGGAAATAACACAACCTACCTTTTCTGGACATGTTGGTGTCAGTCAAGGGCTGCGTGTCACCGCAGTGGGCAACAGTCTGTAGAGCCTCTCTGAGGCAGACACCTCCAGTGGTCACTGCTCTGGGCAGAGTTGGAGATTCTCCCCTGGATGTTGTTCTAGGTCAGTAAAAGTTTGTCCTGATAATTGCTGCTGCTTTGAATGCAATATTGCTTCAATATTCCTTCACAAAGGGTGCCCTGCAGCAGCACATACAGCTCCTATGCATTGTAGTGATTAATTAAGGTCTTTTAGTCCTTGTTATTAACTCAATACATAATTTCTGTGATTTTTATCAACACACCCGGTCTGCTGCCCTAATCCTGACAGGCTTCTACAGAGGTTTGATCACACCATTAAAGCATTTTCCCCCCCAAACCCCAGTTAAACTGATTTCGATTACATACAAGTGATACCCTGGAACTCCTGGGTTAAGCCTTGCCAAATGATTTTTATGAGGTGAAATTCCAGTGAATCTGTAACAAAAGCCAGAAGCCCTGAAGCACAAGAAGCTGTGCTGCAGGACCTGTGGTCATGCTCTGCCCCTGCCAGGGCCTGTTCAGGTGTTCCTGTGGACCACCAGGTCCACCTGCTGCCCCAGCACTGTCAGTCCCATGTCCCCATGGTTTTTGGTGTTGCTGTGTCTGGTCTGTCACCTCCAGGCATGAAACTGCACTTGGAACATGTCCATGGTGAGTTGTGTGTTCTGTTTCTGGGAATACCAACCAGGGAAAGTGGAATGTAAAGGGTTGGGGCAGATCAGAAGGTTTCCTTGAACCAGGAGGGTCATGGCAAGTGCTGCCCTGGAAAACTCCAAGAGTAATCAAAATATGAACTAATGAAGCTCAGATTTTTAAAACTTTGTTCGAGATAAAAAATATGGAAATCACCTTGGTAGAAAAGCACCTCTGAAGCAAAGCAGAATTAAAATACCTAGAAAACCCAGGAGAAATGGCTGCTGGCTCCTGTAGTCTTGGTCTTTTCAGGCAGGTTTTGCATTGGACTCAAAGGCAGTTTTGCCTTCTGGGACTGGGACCTGCATCCCCCTGAAAGGAGAAAACATGGGAAGAGTGCAAGTGGAACGACCCTCGTTGACATCAGCCCTTGGATCCCATTTCCTCCTGGAGGGTCTGTGCTGCTTGAGGTCCAGAGGCAATCAGTCCTGGAGTACCTGTGTGTTTACCTGTTGAGCTTGAAGAACACACTGGACATGAAATTCTGGAGAAGCTGCCATTGCTGGAGTGAGAAGCAGTGGAAGCTGTTTGCTGGCTGCTTGTTGCCCACCTTCTTCTCAGTCCCCTGGAGCTCCAGGTCCCCACACATCACTTTTGCTTTTCCAAGGGTTTTGCTGAAGGGTTTCTAAACATAACAGTAGGATTTGCTACAGCTGGAATTTATTTCTGTTCCAGGAGGTGTCTCATTGTATGGCCTGTGATTTACTAGTTCCCCTGCCAGGTTACCTGCAGCAGAAGCAGGCAAATGAAGCCAAGAGTCTGGACTGCACATCCCAGGCCCTTGCCAAGCACCAGGGCTGCTGCTTGGTCTTGATTCTCCACAATCCCAGTGATATCTCAAGTTTTAGCTTTCATGTTTTTCAGATTCTGTGCTGCCTAGGGGTGCAGTTCTGAGCCTCACATTAGGTGCTGGTGAGCTCTCTTCACAGAGTAGGGAGACAAAACAAATCCTTTTCCTGCTGAAGACCAAGGACAATGAAAACAAGTTTTCAGGCCCAAAAGTACAAACAACAGTGGGCTGAAGAAAGGAAGCAAAAAGGATGAGACCTCACAACCTGAATCTGTAATTGGACAATTAAACCCCAATACACAAATGGACCAAAACTTATGAAAGTCTTAAGACCCCGTGACCTGTTGTCCATTTTGTGACCATTCTAAGTCCATCTCGGGTGCAGCCCTGGCCAGCCTCTTGTACTGCCCAAGGTGTACTCTTAAAGGCCTTTTAATAAATATCTACCTTACCAGTCTCTGTTCCAGATCAGCCTTCCCAAGGCATCACCAGGCCTGCAGTGTCTGCTCAGGGCTCGCTCCTAATCAGTCTTGGAGCGAGGGGCAGAAAACGCTGCTGCTGCTGCTGGGGCTGTCTGCAGGGACTTGCTGGATGGGCAGGGCTTGTTGCTGCAGACTGAGCCCTGAATCCTGTCCAGGCAGCCAGGATTGTTCCCAAATGCCTGACTCTATAGGGCCAGAGTCAGGCATTCCTCCAAGACCCAGTGCTGTTTCAGGGGTGATGTGTGCACCTCTTGCCTTTGCCTGCTGTGAGCAGCTTTGTGCTGCAGCTCAGTGTTTATCGTGTGGGATTTTTGTGTGTGTGATAAAAGTCTCTGTTGATTACTCTCAACTGCTCCCCCTCTGGAATAGCTGCATCCCTGGATTGTGGCTAACTTCTGCAGCAGTTCCCTGGAGAGGACAGAGTTGAGAGCAATGAGCAGAGGGAGAAATGATCCATCAAAGCCAGGGCAGTGCTCACAGCCTGAATCTGTCCCTGTTTTCAGAGTTCCTGTGACTGAGGAACAGAAACAAGGAAAACAGGCTCTGTTTCTTTGCTCTCTCCATCTCTCTCCTCACAACTTCCCTCAGGTGCTCCGTGTCTCTGAGCAGCATTCCTGGGCAGCTGCCATCCCCTTCTTTTCAAAAAAAGGGCAAAAGAGCATCCTGGTGCAGAGAGGTCTTGAGGAAGTGCCAATCCCTGACTGCATCTCCCTGTGTTTGCTGTAGTTCTCTGGCACTGGAGAGACCTCCATGGCCTAGAGTTATTCTAGCAAAGTGACCCCATTTAATTTGTTCAAAATCTATGTTGACAGATGCTGTATTTCTGACAGAAGACATCATTCTAATTTTGCCTTTCCCATGTTGTTTCCAGGTGCTTACGAGGGAAAAACCCTCGTGCCAAGGGGCACCACCTGAGCAGGTGGGGCAGCATATGGGGTCCTGAGGAAAGAATTCAACTTTCCCCTTTCATCTTGTCAGTCCTTCCCCAGTGCCCTCAGAAAAAAAAAGAGGAGGGGAGGCTATTAGGAGAAAAGGAGTTTAAATTGAGGAAAAAGACTTTCTTTTCCATAATTGTCTGCGTTTAAATGGACCAGGGATCCCCTTCCCCAGTGATTTTAAGGATATCAATTGAAGGAAATCCTGCCTTTTCCATGCTCTTAGGAGTATCACTTGTTAGAGAATCCCCATTTTAGAGTTTAAATAAAAGTAGAAAACCTTGGCAATGCTATGTTATGGGTTTGAATTGAGAATAACTCCCCCATTTTCATCATCCTAAGGTTTGAATTGAAAGGAAAACCCTGTTGTCCCTACTTCTTAATGTTTTGAATTGAGGGGAAATCCCCCTTTTTCTATTATTTCTGAGACCTGAAGTAAAGAAAATCCCCCTTTTCCCAATATTTTAGGGAATTCATAGGACAGAGCCCATTTAACACCAAGATACCACTTTAAGAAGAAGCAAACATGCCTGGTTCTCTCATATTAAGGGATTCAACAGAAAGAAGCTTTCCCTTTTTCTGCATTTTAAGGGTTTAAAGCTGTACTTCAGAATACTTTTACCCATGCCCTGACACCAAGTCTCTCACAAGGGAGTGCGAATCCCACACATGTATAACTCTAATGCTGCCTGAAAGTCTATTTATAAGTTATTTTTGATTTGTAACCTATATAGCCCTAATTAGAGGCCCCAAGTTAAACCATTTATACTGTTACTACTTTTCTCTACCATACCTAGCCACTACTACTTAATAACCACCAATGAACAATTTATCAAATGAACAGCAAGTTACATAACTTACCTCTCTGTGCTGCCAAAACAATTAACTTTTTTCCTTACCTGCTACCTCCCTTTTTGGTCAATATAGTCACAGTGAAAAAAAAGAACGCATCTACAGAGCCTTTCACTCACCGTGAATTCAAGTCACAGGATGCAAACAACTGCAGCTCTTCTCACTGCTTTTATCCCTTGGGGTAATTGCCTCCTCCCTTTTTCCAGGCATTGTGGGAACAAGAGGCAGGCCTGGTCAGGGGTATATTAACCACAGCCTTTGGATAGGTGGTTCATTTTCTGTTGGGGATTGACTGGTGTGAGCTTTCTCCTCTTATTTCAATTAAGAGGCTTTTTCAGGTTGTCTTAGCTTTTTTTTAAGGAATATTGAGTTCTTCACTTTGGGTTGGGTGTTCAAGGGTGGTAAGCTGCTTTTGAAGCTTCCTTTTTTTTGTGGTTCTTGTTTTGTTTGGGTGTATTGTAATTCACTAAAATTCTTATTTGTGTCAAGCATGAAACATTGAACTTTTCTAGCAGGTTCTCTGTGTCACAGAAGATGTATCAGAGACAACATCTGAAATTGAGGCTTCTGATAGGTAAGTGGAGCATTGTGACTGTGAGAGGGAGTGTAAGCAGGATACTGGATGAGGAATTGCTGGGAGGGGATTTGAAAGCAGCATGATAGCAAAGAGTGGCTATTTAGGAGTGCCCCCCTAAGGTTTTTCCATGAGCACAGTGGATGTATTTACATGCCTTAAGGCATACAGATACGCTCACAGAAATGTTTCACAATTTTGTCTCTCCCTGAACCAGCTGTCCCTTTTTAATGTGACTACCTTTGCTTTGGGCAGAAGCCACAGACTTGAGGGTGTGGGCACATGTAGGAGATGATGAGTAGCTGCCTTGTTGGGATTTGGTCTGTGTGCTACTTAAACCCATGGGTTGATTTTTGGTTTCTTTGTTGTAGCTCACTGCAGTGTTCACCTGACAATCGTGGGGCCTTTCACAATGGTGGGGATAGACTCATTTTGCATCCAATACAGATTCACATTGCCAGTGATCCAAAAGTTAAGTTGGGGTCTATGATGCATGGTTTATGATGGGATACTAGCAGGGGAGGGGTTGGAAATTCCTGGGAGAGGTTCAAATACTAGTGTAGAGGAAAAGGATGTCCACTAAGGGACCTCTTAGGACAGCTAGAGGGGGGTGGCTCTACTTTTGATTGCAACCATGAGGTGTGCGGTGCAGAGCAGTTCCAGTCTGTGGTGTGTTGTCCAGTGTGTCTTCTGTGTCTTTGGCATCCTTTGTATCAGAGCTCTCTGTCTTTTACCCTCCAGGGGCTTATTGCAAATGTTGGCTGTCATCTCTAGGTTCTTGAACATTTGTTCTTCTCAGTACAGTGCCAGTATCATTTGTTCTTTTACTAGTGGGCTTGGTTGCCTCATTGAATTGCATCTTGGAAGCATCGAGTCCCATGTCTTTTGAGGCCTTCTTCCTGGCTGTATTACCATCCATCCTTTCCAGCCATGTGCTGTAATGTTCTGGGCCTTGTAGGACTGGAAGGCCATGGGAAACATCCTGAACCTAGCATTATCTCACAGCTGTTTTTATCATCGTGACCAACAGTTCTTAGAACAGGTCACTCTTTTGCAGTCCGTTCTTCTGCTCCTCAGAGCCTGCTCTGCCCACTGCTGCCATACCATCATCTCTTTTGGCATCGTCTCGCTCCTTGCAGTCGTTCTTCTTGCTGAGAGCTCTTTTTGTTGTCCTTGTGTCACACTGTTTGTGTTGTTCGTGTTTAGCCTGGAACTGCTCTGCCCTGTGGAGTAGACTAGGGAGTAGGTGGAGGAGAAGAACAGCTTTCCAGAGAACCTTTGGCTTTTCTGAGTCACCCGAGCTGTATCTTGGACAGGGCAACCATGGCTGGTCCATGCAGGGTTTGGTGGAGATAGTGGGAGTGATACAGTGGTGCCTTGCAGTTTTGTAGTCATTTGTTTTAATGTACATTGTTCTTAAATCCTAGGTAGTTTGCTTTGAGAAATGAGACCTTTGGAAAGGTTAATCTTTCCCTGTAAGTCCGGGTAACTTTGAAAAATGTTTTTTCTTGCCGAGGGGTGGGATGTAAACCTGTTCTGAACAGAGGAGGACAGAGGAACACAGTGATCAGGTGGGTACATCAGTACTTGATGTCTGAATAGTGGCATAACTTTTGGCTGAACATTTGTTTCATCACTTCATTTTGCAGATGCAGAGCAATTGGGTACCTGCAGCCAGGTATCAGCACCAAGGGGACTGTGAGCCAGGTGAGTACTGGTGACTGAGGTGAGTATTGATTCCAGCACAGAACTAGATGCTACAGGAGTTGTTGTGTTAGTGATTAAATTGTAAGCATCCTTTGTTTTTTGTGTTGTATAGGTTGTCTGCAGCATTCAAACTGCTAGTCTGACACGATAGAAACCCTAGTAGAAGGAGGTCACAGTTAAGCAGGCTTCTGATGGAAACTAACCCAGCAATGTGATGCTTTCAGACCCTAGGTGAATACATGCCTTTCTGTTTTGTTTTGCCCCTTCTTTCTTGAGAAGGTCTGTCATCGTTCAGCTTTTCAGGGGAGGTGTAAATGTTGGCTATGTTACAGGGTTGCTCTTGGTCTTTCTTTTTAGGAAGTAAAGCCAGATATTAGCACTCAAGGTCAACTGAGTGAGGTGAGTGGACAGAACAAGTTGTTACTGTGTGACTGCCAAATTCTGTTTTAGCTCTAAGCATGCTCTGTTGTTTGTATTTCAGGCAGTCCACTTGTATTATGCCTACCAGCACTGAACCCACTCACTGACCAGCCAAAGGAACCACTTTGATGCCCTTGTGAACCTCCCAGAAGTATTACAGGACTGATGAAGCCTTTGCCTTTTCCATTTGTAGGTGCTGTCCAGGTAGCCCTTGGTAATGGCCAAGGAGTGTTGGTGAGTATGGGAGTGGGGGAGGAGCAGTGAGGTTCCACTCCAGTTTCAGCAATTCCTCATAACCTTGTCTCCTCTTAGCCCAGGTATCCCCTGCCATGATGGCATCAGCCTCCAGATGTGGTTGGAGCCTGCAGCCCAAGGATCTGGGTGTTCCTAGGAGATGGTGAGTAGTGGGATTGTTGGGTTTTGGCTGATGTGCTGCTAAGCTCATGTGTTGATGTTTGCTATTCTTTATCTCAGCAGACTAAGAGAGAAGAGGTCACTGAGGGCAGGAACTTCCCAGGTGGCGAGGTGGCCTTCTTCTGCACCTGATGTGGATTTACATCCTCGTGTGTCTGAGAGATAAGTGAAGGGATATGAGCTATAGAGGGGATGAAAGCAGTGTGAAAGCAGTGTACGAGGTCAGGGCTTGTCAGGAGGGATTTTTCAATTACCTTTGGAGATGGGGATGCCTGAGAAAGGGCCCCTTAGGCCACAGAAAGGGAGAGTCTCACTTTCAATCACAATGCCAAGCTGCACAGGGCAGAGCAGCCTGGGTACATGTTGTGTCACTTGTCTGTTGTGCATTCTGTGTAATTGGGGCATCTTGCGTTGCTTGTCTCTTGCCTTGCCCCCTTGGAGGGGATTATCAGAAGGGCTGGGCATCATCCTTAGCATCTCTTATCTGTGTTCTTGACCTGGCACCAATGCCATCAAACCTTTGACTCGCAGGCTTGGACGCCCATCAGAATCACATCTCTCTTCAAAAGCGTTGAGTCTGATGTCTTTGAAGGTCTTGTTCTGAGCTGTGTCAACAGCTGCGTGCCCCAACGATCCATTATGGTGCATTAGGCCTTGTAAGAATGTGAAGATCAGTAGAGGATTCCAGCATTACTGTTCTCGGGCATCCATCTTTGCAGTTTTGCTGTGCAGTTCTTGGAATGATTTATTCTGTCAGCGTCTTCTTCTGCCAGGGTTCTTCAAGCCTCATCAGCTCACTGTTGGTCTTGCCTAGATCATCCTGTTCCGCATTCTCGGTCCTTGCGTTCTTCTTGCCGAGAATTTTCTCTCCTCATTTCATCCCCTCATTTGTCGTCTCCCGTGTAATGGGTGTCTGTGTGTGTTTGGCCCAGAGCTGCTCTGCCCTGCTGCATGGTCTGGTGTGCAGGTGTAAGAGGACTAAGCCTGTACTGGTAGTTCAGCCAGTCAAGCCCTTGGTTTTGAGTCATCCCACATCAATGGCCTTATGTGTGTGATCTGTGGGAGAGCTGCAGCCTAGGGACTTGAAATTTGTAATGTAGGGCATAGCTGGATTCTAGATGATATTTCTAGATTGACACAAGATGTCTGGAGCTGTTACGTTACCATGCAGCACTTTGACTTTTGTCCTAACTTTCTTTCAGATGCAGATGGATTAAATTTGTGGCGGAGTGCCCCATACCAGGTGAGGGTGTTGCCACAGAAAGATCAGTCACTGTCTTTGCAGGGCAAGTGTAAATGGTGACTTGACTATATTACAACATAGTTCTTTGTTTTTAGGAAGTAATGTCAGGAGTCAAGGTCAATGGAGTGAGGTGAGTAGTAGTTGGTGGACAGAATGAGTTGTTACTGCTTGGATGTCAGTTTGTGATGCAGTTCTAAGCATCCATTGTTTGTGCATTTTAGGTGGTCCACTTCCCAGATGACTTCCAAGATGTCCTGGCCCTGGATGCCTGAAGTAAGGAGAGTGCAAGCTGAAGGTGTAGATCTGGCATACTTCATCAGAGTAGGGGACTTGGGGTTGTACAGTATCTCAGCATGGATTTTTTGCTTTTTCTTTGCAGATGCTGCTGCTGCCCTTGGCATGCCAAGGAGTAGAGCCAAGTGGGTGAGTTGGCATTAAGGTGGGGTTAGCAGTAAGTGGCAGTGTGCTAAATGTGCCCCTTTTCATTTTGCAGGTATGGTCTGGGTCACCTCTGGAGTCAGATGAAGATTTGAGGTGAGCCTGGGGCAGTGGTGTGAAGGAGCCCAGGGATTGTTCTTGTTGAAGGCAGTAGTCATGATGTTTTGTGTTTTCTTGTCTTAGAAGGAAGTGCAGAGCTGAAGTTTGGAAATGGGAGGTAAGTTATGAGCCTTGGCAGTTATAAGGGAGAGGGGCTTTGTGGAAGGAATCTCTTCTGGCATGTGTCATCACAGTCTGAATTTTCTTGTTCTGTCTTTTGCAGCCGCCAGAGTGGATCACAGGAAACATATCAACGTCCACAGTGCTCATGTGCTCTTTGCTGTTGAGGATGGATTTTGTCCCCTTGTCCTCAGAGAGCTAAGTGTTGGGACTGGTGGTTGGGAGCAGGGAAAAACCTTTGGACTCACAGGGGGCAATTTGATGTTAGCTTAGAGGAGAGGGCTGTAATGGGACAGGCACCTTGGAAGTAAAGGGAAGGGCTTTTTCCTCAGCACACCTGAGCCTTTGCTGGGCAGGGCAGTTCCAACCTGTCTGTGTTCTTGTGAGCTTTGTGTCATCAGCCTTCAAGTCTTGATGTCATCATGGATCTTTTTGCCTGAGGAGCCCACCTTTGGGTCTGGCACCATCTCCATGGTCTCCATTTTATCTGTTCTTCAGCACAGCTGCCCTTGAACGTGCGTGCATCTCACATCTCAGTCATTCGTTGGTCGGTCACCTTTTGCCATGTCACTTCAGTATTTGGTGGCAGAGTCCTTCTCCAGGGATCACTTGGCAGTCATTGCCTCCTTCTCTAGGCCTGCTGAGCTTCTTGAGCATGCTCTTAATAGCTTTGGCATTAGTTTCTTGTAAAGAGTTAGGTTTCACTGTCACGTGCTGCTGCTGTAGAGCCTTCTTCAGCATCATCAGCCTCTGGCTCATCTTGGGTCCATAAGGTGAAGCTGCTGGGCAGCTTCAGCTTGTCTGTTTTATCTAGTTTGTGTCAATCATCTTCAGTGTCACAGGGCTTTGTTTTGTCTCGATGTTTTATCAGTCATTTGGGCCTCAGCAGCAGCCGGGCTCTCTACTTGTGTATTTTCATGGATCAAGCTTATTCTGGCATCTTAGCATTTTTACTTTTTGAGACCAGAAGAAGTACAGAAGATGTTCTCATCCATCTTCCTTCTCAGTTTTGATAGTATCTTTTTGTTGTATCTTTTTTTTCATTGGACTTAAATGTCAAGTGTATTAGATCCTCCTCACTGCAGTAGTTCTGTAGGTGCTTTCACCTCAGAGTGAATCAGTCTCAAGAATTTGTGTTCTGGAGGGTTACTTCAAGTCCTTGTGTCATCTTTGCTTGTATTTGGTGCATTGAGTGTCCTTATGCCACTTACACTTGGAACTGCCCTGCCCTGGCATGTGAGGTCACAGCTCGGTTGAACAGTTAAACTTTATGGTTCATCTCTTGTCTGTGGGGTTTTGGGTTTTATGGGCCTGGTCTGCGGCTAACTCTGAGCTGCCAGCTACTTCCAGACCACCTCATATTGTTTTGCAGGTCCCCGAGGCAGATTCTGATCCCTGTGGTCACTGATGTCACTGATTTTTCCCAGAACCTGACGTTACCCACTGAAGAGCAGCAGTTGGAAGTTGTGGTGCAGTATCATCTGCACCAGTGTTTTTGAGTAAGAGCAGCAGTTGGAAGTTGTGGTGCAGTATCATCTGCAGCACCAGTGTTTTTGAGTAAGGGCTGCAGTCAGTGTGTAAGCTGAAGAAGGGGTGTCTGTGATACAATCTGTGTGTGCTGACTGGTTCTAATATTGTGTGTGGGGGTTTTGCCTTTCAGGTTCTTCAACTGATTTTGAAATTTAGAACTGAAAAACCCTAGCTGGTCCTGCCTGCACTGTGGGGTCAGTCAGAGGGACACAGGGTTCCTGTTCTCCTCTCTGCTGGGATTGCTGTCTAAGAAATGATGGTTCTGGCAGCCTGGTCCTACCAGTGTCTGCTGGAAAGGGCAGAGGTGAAGGTCAGAGTTCCTTAGGAATGATCCAACCGTGGTGTTTGGCTGGGCCCAGAGGGGGTGGGTTTGGTCTTGTTTGTGCATCTAGGGACTGGTTTAGGAGCCAGGGAGCTGAGCTCTTAGTACTTTCCAGGGATGGTAACTGGTGGAAAGGTGGGTGATGGCCTCTGGTTGGACTTGGGGGAGGATTTGGGAGCAGCGGGAGGAAAATGAGGGATGGTGCTGGCCAGAGTGCTCGGCCTGTGCTTGTGTCAGCACAGCCAGGCAGGGCACTGGGATCTGGGTAAAACTCCAGCTTTGCTGATGTTCAGGGATGCAGGAAGGAGCTGGATCCTCACCAGTAAGGTTCTCAGACAGGTAGAGTGTGTGATGTAAAACATATGTGCACATACAAAAAATAACTGTTATAAATATATATATTTAGATGCACCTATTAAAATATACATTATGTATTAAAATATACCTTATGTATTTATTTTAGATGAAGTCACAACTGTCTACCCTGTACCTATATACCAACAAATATTTTTATGTCACAAATTCTACCTATAAATTATCCCACACCCACCTGTTTTTGGGAATGTAACATTTTTAGGGATTCTAAAATCAAACACCTGCATTGCTGGAAAAAGGAAAATAAACCCTGATTTTATCCATTAATTCCAAGATGTTTTCCTGGATGTTTTCCTCTAAGCTTCTGTGGCTCATCCATGCAGTGTACTTGGAATTTGAAATTTTGCTATCTCTGCCAAATTATTTCTCATCCATCTCCTCAAGCTCCTTCTCACTTTTTGCATCCTGGAAATGCAAGAGGGAAATAGGTAAATGGTACAGCTCCACTGTAATGAAAACACCATTTCCCCTATTTTTCTTTAACCCCAAACCAGCTTTTAAGCATATGATTTTGCAATCTTGGAGTAGTTTAGGTTGGAAGGGATATAGAAGCACATCCAGTTCCAGTCCTACTGGACTAGGCTCCTCCAAACACCAGCGACCCTTGAGTTTGGAAAAAACCCCAAACAAGTCCCAGATCTAGACAGGTAACTGGAACAAACCCCGAATTCATTAGCACAGCAGAGCCGGGCTTGAGTCTGGCACTTCCTGACAGCACGCAGAGCTGAGCGTAGTGCTCAGGGCACACTCGAGGGCAAACGGGGACCAAATCACGGGAGGGGCAGGGGAATGTCCCGGCTGGGCGGGATCTGCCCCGGGATGGGACCGAGGCGCCGCCACCGAGCGCCTTCCCCCCCCCGCCC
>VXBR01010214.1:0-10366 GCA_013400215.1 Cisticola juncidis | reverse complement strand
GGCTGGCGGCCGCCCAGCCCGGAGCTGCCCTGCTCCCTCCTCCTCTTCTACTTCTCCTCCTCCCGCGGGCACAGCCCTGTCTAATCCCACGGGTGTCAAATCCACGGTGCAGCTTTGGCCGTGGCGGGGCCGGAGCGCATCCGATGGGGCCGGCGGGGAGGGCGAGGGAGGAAGGCGCGGGATGCTCCAGCGGGGGCACCCGGCCGAGCCCCCCCTCCCGCACACCGCAGCCATGGCAACGGCGATGGGCTGTCCCAGCCCGGCCGCGGCGCAGTGAAGGCGAGAGGGACGCAGGGAGGGAAGGAGCCGCCGGGCGATTCCTGAGGGGCTGGCACACACACAGCCGCTGGAAGCGACCGGAGCCAATCCCCCGGCTCCCTTTGTGATGCTTCCTGACACAGATTCCCTCTCCATGGCTGACTTTGCAAGTTTCCCCATCCTCTTCTCCTCCTCGCGCGGTTCCTTTTCATGCGACTAAATTGTACACGAGAGGAGGGACATGCTGGAAATTCTAGTGACAAAACAGAAATGAGCAGATTTGCGCAGGCGGCTGCAGCCCGGCCGCCTCCGGGACTCCTGCGAGCCAAGAGGGACCGGACCTAGTCCCAGGGCAGCAGCATTAAAACCCGTGAATTTAAAACCACCGAGGAAAAGGCTTTTCCTGCGGCAGCAGAGAAGTGCGGGCGTGTGCAGCAGGATCGCGGTGGGTGCCGGGACCGCGGCCCCTCCGCGCAGAGCGAGGGCTGTCCCAGCACACAGCACCCTCGGGGACGTCAGGCGACGCATTCACTTCCCCGGAGAAATATCTCGTTTGGGAGCCAGTAAAAAATATGCAAATCTGGGAGGGCTGGGCCTCAGCCTCTGAGCAGCCTTTCTCCCCTTCCTCCCCATCCCAGAGCTCCGTGGGGCGAGCTGAGCCCTGGGCAACCGAGGGGAGGGAAAGGCAGAGCTGGGGGAGCGCGGGGGCGGCAGGCGAGGCAGTGGGATGGGATTTGGTGTGTCACGGAGCAGGACGGGGAGATGTGCGCGGGATAGCGGCTCCTCCAGACCGCGGGCATGCGGAGAAGGCTCCTGCTCCCGCAGCCGGGGTGGGTGGAGCGTGCTGTCACTTTTTGGTGCTGGGCAAGCCCGGCATCTCTGTCGCAGGATTGCTGCCTGTGCAATGAGTCAGGAGCAGCACTGCCACGTTTTCCTCCTACAGGCAGGGTCCCGTGGCGGGTCGGTCGTGCTCCGCACCGGGACGCGCCCGCACTCGCGGTGCTGCTTCAGCTCCGACGCCACGTGGGTGGGTGAATCTCCGGCAGCGACTCCCCGGGGAAACCCCTCTGTTCCGAAGTATGAGGACACCGACCTGCAGCTCGGACGATATGTGGAGCGCCTGGCTCAGGCAGCGATCCCACGGGACACGGGCATATTCCTGTGCCTGCGTCCCACCTCCTCTGCCAGACAATGAAACACTGCCCTCCTTCCCAAGTCGCAGCAGAACAAATAAAGCAAGCGCCATATGGTGCCAAGACACGTTGGAAATGGGGCCAAGCCCAGGAGGTAGGGGAGGTGGCAAGCCTCCATCCCCACAGCAGTCCCCATCGCCAGCTCCAAACCAGGGCTGTCCTTGGGGGAGCCCTGTGCCCACTCCTCCTCCTTCCCCCCGCAGCCACTGCCCCGCTGCCAGGCACAGCTCTGCATTTCAGCCACGGCTTTGCCTGTAGTCCTGGGGGAGCACAGAAACCAAAGCTGTCCCCGACAGCACTCTTTCCCCTAAGGGCTGGTCCAGGGACAGAGCTGTCCACTCTGGACTGACACTGTTGTCAGGAGATAATGCCCTGCACCCTGCCATGGGACAGGGCACCCTGCTACCTCTCCCCCAGAATTACAAACAGGAGTGGGCACCACAGACAGCTTGTCCCCTAAAGCTCCCGCAGCCCAGGGGCTGGAGGAGAAACCTCCCACCTGCTCCAGGCTGCCACAGATACCCCACTGCAAGAAGAGAGTGGTACCATCTTTCTGGCAGTCACAGCAATCTTCCTGCCTGGATCCTCCCACAGCCCTGCAGCTCCTGGATACCCTGTGTGTTTTCAGGCAAGTCACCTCCAAGCACAGGCACCCAGCAGTGAGCTACCTCCCAGGGGACTTGGGCGCCCTGTGGCAGGGCTTTCACCTGCCCTGTGGAGCAGAGCACATCCCCTGACTCAGGATAGCAGATCCCAGAGTTTCCCTGGGCGCAGGACATGATGAGCTCCTGGGGGAAGAGGGGGACTCTAGAAGCCCTTCACACTCTAACAGACCTTCTGCATGTGTGGTGAGCAGATGCCAGCCTCGTCTGTGCCTGGGAGCCACTTCACAGAGCTCATGTGGCACCTTCCCACCTGCCACGCTCATTCACCCCATTCTCTGAGCAAGGGCCTCCAAAAGGGAAGAACCTGGCTCTGTCCTCCAGCTTGAATCAAAGTGAGGATCTCTTTTGTTTTTGAGGTTTTGTAGCCACGGGGCTCAACTCTCTCACTGCAAATGTGAGCAGATCATTTGCACCTGAGTCACAGAGATGAGAATCAAGTAAATTGTGCAAGCAAAGGACTTTGTTGAATCATACACAAAAATGTTGGGATGATAAGGATCAGACAGGACCCATGAGTAGCCCACAGATCTCTCCATCTCTGTGCCATCCTCCTTCCTACTTTAAAGAGGCAGCACTGCCTGATGTGGTGTCTCATGACCTGCCCCCATCCCTACCTCTCTATGCTGCCATGACCTGGCTCCATCTTCCCTACCCTACCTATGGAATCTCTGGGAATGCTCTACACCAATGAGTGCTTGACAGCTGCTCTGCAAATCCAAAGCACTGTATGAAAATAGTATTATTTATTGACAATGTCACAGGTAATGAGAAAAGCAAGAGACAGTCTTGTCCCACACAGCCTTGTCCTACCTAGATTCCTGCAGAGCGAAAGTGGACATGGCAGAGGGTTCCATCTGTGGTGATGTTTGCTGACCAAGTGGCTGTAGAGGTCTGCCCTCATCCTGGTCCCAGCTCCACTTGGGCTTTCTTACCCACCACGTGTTGATAAACAGAAAAAAAAAAAAGTACAATGGCTGCATTGAAGTTCCCAGTTAAACAGAACAGCAGTGGCTGCTCAGAAGGGGAACTTCTGCATTATCTTTTGCTCTGTGAATTCAGAGGTGGGACTTGCTAAAACAGGGACAATCCAGAGGGCAAGGTCTGAATTTCTGAACACCCCCAGCGTGAGATCTCAGGCAAGGTTAAATGCCAGCAGGCAAAAGAACAGAGAGAACCCCAAGAAAAAAGGGGACATGGGTGTTTTGGGGCAGGCTGACTCCTAGGAGCTGGGGAAGGGGTTACTGGGACACATGGGGTAAGGCCATGTTCCAGCACATGCAGCTGCAAGGTGAGGCCAGGGATCCCAGGTGGATCACCAGGTACTGACAGCAATGGGCTCCACCAGAGGCTGGGGATCCTGCCTGGGTCACCAGGCAGCAGCTGGCAGAGGGCTCTGTTGGAGGTGGGATCCAGCTCGGGCACACAGGACAGTGCCCGGCTGCCACAGGGTGAGCAGTGGGCACAGCTGAACCCAGCAAGTCACTGAGCTGCAGGCAGGGAGAGCAGGAAGGAAACCCAGGCAGGGAGCACAAGCAGGGGAACACAGGCAGGGTGTGCAGGCAGGGAGCACAGGCAGCAGTGCCAGCAGCAGCAGCCGACCCAGGGGAGAGCCAGGGAAAGCCTTGGCTCCATGCTGTGACCCAGGACCTCGCTGCTTCCCAAGTTCCTGGAGGTGTGACAATCCCAGGGGTCTGGTTTGTGCTGAGTCGGCAGGGTCCTGCTCAGCAGCAGCCAGGTGGGATCCTGTGCCTGGAGGAGGCACGGCAGGATCAGCCCAGAGCAATGTGCTCGGTTAGAAGTGGGTGGTAAATTAATGGCAATGGAAGAACGACTCCCCGGTAGCTCCAAAGTGGGGCGTCAGCAACGAACCAAGCTCTAACGAGCCTCGAGAAGGCTGGAGCCCTCCGTGCCATTTCATCTCTGCTGCTCTGCGTCGGATTTCCCAGGAGCCCTGCAGCCTCGGCCACATTAATTATGCAAATGAAAAGGTGATGCCAACTCACCATTCCTCGGCAGGGTCCCTGCGAGTGAAGTTGGGCCGAGCATCGGCCGCTGCCCTGGCTGGGGCAAGGAGGGTCCGGGAGCACACCAGGCAGGATGGATGTTTGCAATAATTATCCAGTCATCCCCTTCAAGTGTACTGCAGCCATAGCAACAGACAGATGTTCTGTCCCAGCCAGAGTCCGCAGCGAGCTGGGGAGGGAAGCACAAAAATTAACCCATTCAGCCCTAGGATGCCACAGAATCCACTTTATCCTGGGAGCACCTCACACTTGGGACATCCCTGAGGACATCAGGCAAAACCCCAATTGCAGAGTCCCCAAATTAATCCAGGAAAAATTGCCCCAGTGGTGCCTTGGCCACTGTCTGATACCGAAAGTTGGATGAGAATCAGCAGCATCCCACGGGATGGGGTATGGCTCTGGGAGGGCTCTGCTGTCTCCTGTCCCACATGGAAATACCTTGGCTGAAGCTCAGCATCTCCTGGGGGTGATGCTGCAGGTGAGGCTTTTCAGCTCTGCTGGTAACCAGCCTTTGGAGAAGGATGGGTGGCACCAGGAACTTGCTCAGGGACAGCCACAAGCAGCTCTGCCATCAAGAGGCACACGGTGCCCTCAGCACAGATTTCTGCTGGGCAGGAGGGGATGGATGAGCCACATAGACCAGTGTCCACTTCTGGGTCAAATAGCTGGGTCAAAGCCTTTAAAGTATTCAGAGAGGGGATGCAGTCAGACCGAGGAATAGCTGGCTTTTCATTATCCTGCTGCTGTACAAGTTCCCAGGATTCAGCTTGAGTCCATCAAATCTCAGCCAGAAATATCCTTGCAGGAATCCTTGTGCCCCCCAACACACCAAATATGTAAACCCAGATTTTCCAGGGGCCTGCTGAGCAGGTAGCACTCCCCAGGCACAAGGTGTCTTCTCCACCTGCCAGGAATTCCTTCCAGCATTGGCATTTAAATGTTGTAAAGTAAAGGCCAGACCCCCATGGCAGGGTCTTCTGGAAGGATCAGAGCTGCTTTCCTCTCCTGTGCCATCTGTGTCCAGGGGTACTGCAGAAGCAGCAAGGATTCCTCAGAAAGCAGAGCAATGTCCTGACTTCAGAGCAGGCTCATTGGAAAGCCCCATCCAGATGTTTGCAGCTGCAGATGCTGCTGGATTGTCCCCATGGTGAGGATTTCAAAGGAGGGCCAAGGGTAGGACAGCCTGAGCAGATGTGTCTGGAGTAAGAGATCACACCTGGAAAAATGGAGAGGACTCTGCTCTGGACTGGTGGAGGGAGACAGACCCCCCAGCACAGAATCAGAGAATCAAGGAACCACAGAACTGCAAAGGATGGAAAAGCCCTCTAAGATCACCGAGTTCAACTGTTAACCCAACACAGCTGTGAGAGGTCACAGGAACAGTCTTAACTTCTTAAACTGTAGGACTATTTTTGGTTCCTATTCCTTCCCTCTTGCCCTCTGCCACACAGACAATGAGATCTCCAGCTTGCCAAGGACACCCCAGCTCCTCCTGGCTTCTCCTGGCTGCTCCCAGCACTCCTGCTGACAGCTTGTGCCGCCTTAGCACAGCCTAGCCTGCAAATCTGTGGTCTCCCAGTAGTTTTTTTTCCCCCTTTCTTCCTCCTGAAGAGAAAAAGCAGGAAGGGTGCATTTGCTGGTCTTGAAACTGAGGGAGACGTGGCATCATGTGCAGTCACAGAGGATGTGGGCAGGTGCCATCAGCCTTCCCCACGCAGCTCTGGGAATGGAGCTCAGCCCTGCTCTGCAGCTCCCTGGCTGTTCCTGCCCGGGCTCCCACACAGCTCTGGCAGCTGCTGGGTATTTCGGTTCTTCCCCACGGCACCAGGCTACCCCACTCCTTCTGTGGCTCTTCCCCCAAGCACATCAATCCAGTGGCCACGTGGTTTGATTCCCAGCCCGCTGAAGACACGCTGGAGACAGAATAAGAAGGTGGGGAAAATGTCTATTATTTCCACAAATCCCCTCTCAATTTGTGACTCTGGCTGCTCTGCTTCTCCTAGTCCCAGGCCTCTCCCAGGCAGAAGCCTGACCAAATGATGCTTGGTGCTGTGATAGGGACAGCAATCCAAGAGGCTCCAGAAGGAATCCTCCCTCCTTGCTGACTTCCCTGAGCTGCTTTGACTCATTATCTGACCTGGATCTAAATTGGGTTTTGATTAAAGTCAAGAATAATTCTACTTGGGAAAACCTCATTGTTTGGGCTCAGAGTTAGCAAAAGCTACAGGAGAATTAAATCTCATTTCTCACTTTAGGGACAGAGGCCCTGATGGGGCAGCTGACAGTGCCCAGAGCCCACTGTGAGAGGCAGCCACACTGGGCCATGTCACCTAGAACTTGACCAAGCTCTTTTTTGCAGCCACCAGATTCTGTTCCAAATTCTTCTCTGAGATCACTCCTGTAGACCCTGATGGCTCCAATGCTTGGTCAGCATCTCCTCATTTCAGACACAGGGATATTCATGAGTAAGTTCATTCTTACTCATCTTGTCCTAAGGTGGTGCCAGGGTTTAGCCCATGTCCCTCCCTGGTGTCTATCTCTGGTTTTCCACAAACGTGTCTTCTCTCAGCATCCATTTTTCAGAGATCAGGGAGCTGAGTCATCTCTGTAAGACACTCTCCTCTCTCCTGAACAATCCAGCAAACTCTCTCTGTACTAGTTTTAGGCTAAATTCTCTGTGTGGCTCACAAGAACCAAGTGGAACCCAAAGTGTCTCCAAAGCCCTCATACTTTTCTGTGCCTCCCTTGAAATGACTCTCCCAAGACAACCTGGGATCTTTCCCCTTTTCCATCCTGCTGGTGGATCACAGCTACCCAGCTGGTGGATCACAGGTCTCTCCATGGATCACAGATCTCCCACCCAGCCTTGGGCAGGTGAAGATCTCAGATGCAGACAGAGACACACAGGCTCCCTTTGTGTTTGATGGGAAGAATAAGGGAGTTCCAGTAAGCAATTCACCTCACTCCTTGGGGAGTGTTCAGAGGATGGGGATGAAAGGTTTCTGTGGGTGCTCATTGTCTCACACTAACTGTAGAGACAGTTGAGACACCCAGGTACCACAGGCTGTCCAGCTGTGACTGTAAAGTTGCAAGAGCCAAACATCATCTGTAGCGATCCCATAAGTGCCTCAGTATTCTCTGTCCCTTCAAAAGGAAGCACTCCTGGATGGCAGCAGAAGGGATGGATATTAACACCTGAGCTCCCTTTGAGTGGCCTGGCACTAAATGATGTCTAAGGATGGGCTGGGTGCTGTCGTGCCCACCCCTCTGCCTGCCTCTGATCCCATCCAGCAACTCTCAGGGGCAGCCAGTAAATAGTTCCAGTTTTGGCTCTACCCCAGTATGAGTCCAAAGCTGACCAACAAGACCAAGTGTTCAAGGCCAGATTGGACAGGGCTTGGAGCAACCTGGTAGTGAAAGGTGCCCAGGGCAGGGTGTTGGTACAAGATGGTCTTTAAGGTGCTTTCCAACCCAAACCATTCCATGTTTCTATGATCGCTGGAGTATTTGAGGGATATCTTTGGTAGCATGGCAGGATTTCTTCCCATCTTGTATCTTGTTCAGACTGTAGCAGGTCTCAACTGCTTTTCCCTGTGCATATCCAGTCCCTGGTCCAGCTGAGCAGTTTTGTCAGAAGACCAAAAATTTCTTTAGAGCAAAACACAACTTGTAAGAAATTAGAAAGGCACCTAAAAGAGGAAAGAGCAGCAGAATACTTAGGAAAAAAACCAAATCCAATATTTTTTTTAATACAGTATAAATAGCAATGGACCTGTAGTCACCGTGTTTGTCTATAAAAAAGCCATCAGCAGAGACCCTGTGCTGAACACACCCAGTACCTGATGGCCTGAACCAACAGCTGAAGGTCCAGTGCTACCAAATGATTCCACTTTTTTTTCCCCCTACCTTTAGGGACAAGAGTGCCTCAACACCATTCATTCTCATCTGGAGTGTCATGAGATTGTTCATGCAGTTCAAGTTAAACCCTCATTGAATCCATGCTGGATTTGACCTAAAACACTGATCTGAACCTTCAGGCCAGGTTTGAATGGTCTGCCCCAAGTCCTCACTCCAAGGACATCAGTTCTTGATGTGACTGGCCTTGCATTCACAAACTGGGGAAATTCATGTCCATCTTCACCAGAGAGGGACCCTCTGCCTTGCTTTGTAAGTGGACCCCAAACCTTCCAATGGCTGGGCTGAAGTAGGAGGACTTCTGCCCCTGCCTATGGTGCTGCAAGAGGACATTCCCTTTGCACCAGCTCCTCAGCAGCTCAGTTACAAGGTGAGGAATTCAGTGGTGACCTCAGTGAGGAAGTCTGCTTATGGTGAAAAATGTGGCATCCCTCCTGGGTAGAACAACTCCTCAGCAGAAGCAAAATGTTCTTTTACTCCCTTCCTTGCTCAACATTTCCTGAAAAGTGGCTGGACTCCAGAAATGGAATTTACCCTGGCTCTCCTGAACATCCAATGCTCCTCACATCTCTCCCAATGCTGATTCACCAAGTTCTCATAGGATCCCCCATAGGCTCCCCTTTGCCAGCCAGGTCACTGCTTTGTTTGGGACAAGTGTATGTCCAGGGGCTGGAGCAGGCTGAGAGCTGAGCCTGACTTCATCCACAAATTCATTGTGAAAAAGTAACCCACTGAATACAAATTCTGCTGATCATCCTTATCTTTTCTTCCATTTCCATCCGCTCACTGCTCCTTACAGCCATCCCTGGAAAAAGCCATGCTTCCCTGGCTGGCTGAGGCTTCAGAGGATGTCCATCCTGTTTGTGATGGTCATCAGAAATACTGCAGTGCACCAGCGAGTTCCTGTAGGCATCCTGTACAACGTGCCTGGGGGAGAAAATCCACAATGGGGAATACCCTCTGAGCTGCCCAAGTCCCTCTCCAATGGCATCATGTTGTGCCAAGAGCAAACTGGATGGTGACACTGAGAATTTCTTGAGAGTTGTCCACATATTCAGTGGGATAGACACAGTCAACTCGACCTACTGTGGCACATTGCAATAAGCAATGCCAACGCTCCAGTGTCATGGACATCCCCTGGTTTGGCCATACCCCCTCTGGCATGGCTAGCCCATGGCTCAGCTCCTGCAGCACTCCATTCTCACCTCAAGATCTTTTGGATGGGCACCATGTGACTGGCACAGGGCAAGGGACAGTGAAGAAAATTGTCCTTCCACCATCAAGTGCCCTCACCTTCCCCTGTCTCCAGCCTTGGCACGTGGCACTGCTGCTGGCTGTACCCTGGCTGCTCCGATGCCACGCCCAGCACCTCCAGCACTGGCCTCAGAGAACTTCCTGGCACATCAAATTCCTTTTCCAGGTTCCAACAGTCACTCAGCTCCTGCTTCTACATCCTCATGCCAGCCGTACTACTGCTGGCATGCAGGCAGCCCTCGTATGGACCCCTACTCTGCCCTGACTGGGGATGGAGCAAGTGTGTGGCACTGCTGGGTGGGCATGGAGCACACGTGTGGCACTGCTGGGTGGGCATGGAGCACATGTGGCACTGCTGGGTGGGCATGGAGCACACGTGTGGCACTGCTGGGTGGGCACGGAGCACATGTGGCACTGCTGGGTGGGCATGGAGCACATAGGTGGCACCAGTGGGCAGACTGGGACCACATACATGGCATTGATGGACAGACAGAAAACACACGTATGGCAGTGATGGACAGACTGGGAGGATGCAGCTCATTGATGGACAGGGAGCACAGGGACAGATGGACAGATGGACCATACGTGTGGCACTCGAAGACAGACCGGGATCACATGCATGGCAGTGATGGACAGACAAGGAACATGTAGTGGCATCAACAGACAGAGCAGAAGCAGAAATGTGGCACTGCTGGGTGAGCATGGAGCACACATGTGGCACTAATGGACAGACCAGGAGCACATATGTGGCATTGATGGACAGACAGGGAACACATATGACACCAACAGACAGAAGAAGAACACACATGTGACATTGCTGAGCGGGCATGGAACATGCATGTGGCACTGATGGACAGTCCAGGAGCACACGTATGGCACTGATGGACAAGCAGCACATGCGTGGGACCAATGAACAGACCGGGAGCATACGTGTGGCATTGATGGGGAGACCAGGAGCACACGCGTGGCACTGCCGGGTGGGCATGGAGCACGCATGTGACACCGATGGACAGAGCGCGAGCACACGTGTGGCACCACCAGCATCTCGGCACATGCG